>JASTWP010000828.1:0-7500 GCA_030770255.1 Temnothorax ravouxi
TGTTCATGGCTAAGTGAAAAAGGCCGTAGCCGGATAAGAAGGGTCAATGTGCCCCCGCACGGATCACTGCTCATTTTTTTGCTTTGATTGCTATCAGTGTTACTTACAATTTAGTCAGATATTAGCCCTTAATATTGAACCGTTTTGCTGTAAAAAATAAAAATAAAATTTTCGAAAAATAATTCATATCTTTTAATCGGCTTAACCGATTTTGATAAAATTTTAATATGTTGTAGATATCATTGAAACACATTTGTGGAAAATTCGGGAAAGATATCTGATGACAGAAACGTTGATAAAAAAAAATAAATAAATGTTCTTGATTTTTTAAGTCCCGATATCTTTCTTGTACAATTACGAAAAAATTTGTATAGAATCTTGGAGTAGTTTCCTACAAAACATAATTTTATGGAAGCAATAAAATGGGTAGGCGGTACTTTGAAAAAAAATAAAGTATTCTTTTTTATTTTTTTAAATATGATATGCTTTGGGTACGATCGCCATATATTTATGTAGAATTTTGGGATAGTATTCTACAACAAGTAATTTTTTCAAACTAATGAAATAGGTAGGCAAATGTTTAAAAAAATAAAATATTGTTTTTTATTTTTTTTAAATTATAATATGCTCTTTGTACCATTGCCATATTTTTGTTGCAGACTTTTGAGACGGTATTCTACGACGAGTAATTTTTTCGAACGAATAAAATGGGTGGAAGGTACTTAAAAAATTTTTTTTTTTAAATTATCATAGCTTTTTGGGTACCATCGCTATATTTTTGTTTAGAATCTTGAAATTGAAATCTACAACAAGTAAGTTTCCGGAATCATTAAATAAATAAGGTGCAGGTACTAAAAAAATAATAAATAAAGTACATTGAAATAATTATAAAAGAATAAACTATAATTGTATTCAATCAAATGTTTATTAACGAAATACACATACACATACACGTACACACTACACAAACACATCAAAATAATGAAGTACACATACACATTTGTTCACATAATTACTCTCATACTATTATTTACAGTTATATTTATATGGACTAATCTTTATCACTATCTGCATTAACAATAGGCGTGATGCCGTCTGTTTTGAAAAAGTGTACATAAGTGTTGGGGCTGGTCCTCGGAATTTTTGATAATTATCGTCCGTAGATAAATAATAATAATTGCAGCAATGTGCGAACAGCAGCCAACTGTTCTTCGTCCATTGGCGCACTCACAAAAATATCTTTTTATTCCGGAATAACCAATACTATCAGGAGTATATTCAATAAAGCATCAAGTACAGTCCCGTCACATATCTAGGAAAGTGTATCGATGCTTTATTGAATATACTCCTGATAGTATTGGTTATTCCGGAATAAAAAGATATTTTTGTGAGTGCGCCAATGGACGAAGAACAGTTGGCTGCTGTTCGCACATTGCTGCAATTATTTATTATTTATCTTACGGACGATACTTATCAAAAATTCCGAGACCAGCCCAACACTTATGTACACTTTTCAAAACAGACGGCATCACGCCTATTGTTAATGCAGATAGTGATGAAGATTAGTCCATATAAATATAACTGTAAATAATAGTATGAGCGTAATTATGTGAACGAATGTGTATGTGTACTTCATTATTTTGAGTGTTTGTGTAGTGTGTACGTGTATGTGTATGTGTATTTCGTTAATAAACATTTGATTGAATACAATTATAGTTTATTCTTTTATAATTATTTCAATTTACTTTATTTTATTATTTTTTAGTACCTGCACCTATTTATTTAATTAATTCCGGAAACTTACTTGTTGTAGATTTCAATTTCAAGATTCTAAACAAAAATATAGCGATGGTACCAAAAAGCTATGATAATTTAAAAAAAAAAATTTTTTAAGTACCTTCCACCTATTTTATTCGTTCGAAAAAATTACTCGTCGTAGAATACCGTCTCAAAAGTCTGCAACAAAAATATGGCAATGGTACAAAGAGCATATTATAATTTAAAAAAAATAAAAAACAATATTTTATTTTTTTAAACATTCGCCTATCTATTTCATTAGTTTGAAAAAATTACTTGTTGTAGAATACTATCCCAAAATTCTACATAAAATATATGGCGATCGTACCAAAAGCATATCATATTTAAAAAAAATAAAAAAGAATACTTTATTTTTTCAAAGTACCGCCTACCCATTTTATTGCTTCCATAAAAATTATGTTTTGTAGGAAACTACTCCAAGATTTTATACAAATTTTTTCGTAATTGTACAAGAAAGATATCGGGACTTAAAAAAAATCAAGAACATTTATTTATTTTTTTTATCAACGTTTCTGTCATCAGATATCTTTCCCGAATTTTCCACAAATGTGTTTCAATGATATCTACAACATATTAAAATTTTATCAAAATCGGTTAAGCCGATTAAAAGATATGAATTATTTTCGAAAATTTTATTTTTATTTTTTACAGCAAAACGGTTCAATATTAAGGGCTAATATCTGACTAAATTGTAAGTAACACTGATAGCAATCAAAGCAAAAAAAAATGAGCGTGATCCGTGCGGGGGCACATTGACCCTTCTTATCCGGCTACGGCCTTTAAACAATTTGTAAGCATTTTACGCCAAAATTGTATCATCGATAAATGTAATGCAGTTAGAATCTTGCGTGAATTTTACGATAAACATTCAATTATTGATTGTGAATTATTAGTCTACGCTTTAGATGCTATTGTGTATAATGCGCTACATGATAAATAAATGCATATAATATGATAAAAAGTTTAAACAATTTTTCCTTTTCATTTTCCGTTTATCCCATTCCCTGTCATTAGAATTAAGCTGTCTTCGTTTACTTAAATGTAATATTAGAAATTAAATATCGCGAAAATCTAAATGATTAAATATCGTTTGCGAAGAAAAGATATGCGAACGGGGGCCGGGAGCGAGAGGGACCGCGCGCGAACGGGGGCCGGGAACGCGAGCGGGTGACGTCACGCGGACCGCCGCGGCCGTTTCACGCGGTCGCCCCTCACCCCGCGCCGCGGCGAAAACGCGATCACCCCGCGGCGCGGCGAAAGCGCGGTCCCCTCACCCCGCGGTGCCGGAAAACGCGATACCCCCTCCCCCGCCCCCGCGACGCATGAAAATGCGTACCCCGCCCCCGCGACGCACGAAAACACGGTACTCCCCTCCCCCGCCCCCGCGACGCATGAAAACGCGGTACCCCCCTTCCCCGCCCTCGCGACGCATGAAAACGCGTACCCCCCTCCCCCGCCCCCGCGACGCATGAAAACGTGGTACCCCCCTCCCCCGCCCCCGCGGTATCCCTCTCCTCCTCCCCCGCGGTATCTCCCTTCCCCCGCGGTATCCCCCCCCCCCGCGGTATCCCCCCGCCCCTCACCCCCCCTCGGAGCTCCGAGTTAGAACGCCCATAGTTTACCTACTATCTTTCACTTTTATTGGTTGGAGCTCACATGTAAATAGTGTACATAAGTTGATTGTAGATAGGTAACATGCGTTAGTTATAAGTTTGCGTTTCACATTGCATGGCAGTTTCGTATTATTATTCGCGTATCGTTTCTTCGAACCGTTACCGTCGGTAACGGCCCCTTCGCATCCGCAGACTCGCGCGAAACGTTGGCGGGCCGCGACCGGATTGCCAATTTTCGCGCGACTCACCCGACTCGTGCTGCCCGCCCACGGGTGGCCCGCAATTATTGGGAACTATGAGTACTCGCTCCGGCCGCAATTGGCAGATGCGTGAGCCGAGGAGTACCGTGAGGAACGCTCTCTCTCTGTTCGAACGTGGACTCGACAACACACATTTTGGGACTCACTGTTGGGAGTTGACCGAGTGAACTCGCACATTTTGGAGCACGACAAGTTGTCTCAGTAATCTCGGGCCTTGCTTGCTGGCCTCCTGCACATGTGCCTGCTATATCGCCTGCTTGCCCGTATTGCACGTTTTGTCTGCCTGCCTGCTGCGGCACTTGAGTGCCTGCACATCCTAGCCTGCTGCACACCATCCGCTCTCCATCACCACAGGGAGGACCGGACGCCACGAGGCTACCACGAGAACATCGGGCAACGAAACGGTGAGTCGCTTGTCGTTGCTATCTCGCTTTATTCGCCTAATTAAAATCGTGAGAGGATTGCCCCTCTGGTCCTTCGAACCACCCAGGTTACAGACCAATCGCGAATCCGGGGAACGCTTAAACGCCCCCCGAGCATTGGTCCTTCGATCCGGATGTCTAACATCGCGTGTAGAGAACTCCGCCGACCTTTCGCGCGAGTCTGCTAATCAACGTTAATCGTCTCGTACATCATACGGAATAATCGGGCGTGCACCCTCGCACCGCGTGATTGCTCTCTCGCTCGCGCGTCACATCGGCACGTCGCGGCGAGGACATCCGCGTGATCCTCGTTGCGCGTAACATTATTTCGATCCATCTCGCTCGCTGCATATTCGTTGCAGCCTTCAGTAAAGTCAAATAATCGGCGCGTGCACGCGCGTGCACGCGCGTGCACGCGCGTACCGCGTGATCGCTCTCTCGCTCGCACGTCGCATCGGCACGTCGCGGCGAAGACATCCGCGCGATATAATTTGCGCGCGTGCCATAATCTGGATTGCTCCGCTCGCTGCATTCGTTGCAGCCCTCATTAACACGGCGATTAAGTGGCGCGGGCACGCGCGCCCTGCGTGATCTCGTCCCTCGCGCGCGCGCGCCCTTATAGCTCGACCACACGCGTGATCGCTCTCTCGCTCGCACGTCGCATCGGCACGTCGCGACGAAGACGTCCGCGTAATTAATTCGCTCAAAGATATTTGATATCTTACCTCGCATATAAACAATTTCTTAGATGAATTATTCAAATCATATTTCTCAATATTAGCAATCCATAATGCTCTTCTACTGGGATCTGCGGGAAGCGAGTAAAGGGAAAAGCCTTTCTGAGAATAATTCCTGCATTGTGAAATACAACAAGACGGCATTTTAAAATCTGAAAATTCATATTTTATTTGAAAAAAGTGTTGTTTTTTCGGGTAAGGTTAAAAATATGTGAGGTTAAAAAAACAATTTTTATATTAAATTCAAATAACAAATAATTTAATAATAATAATTACTTTAATAATAAATAATTCAATAGTTTTTTATAATAAATATTTTTATATACATACGTCTCTATTTTATTAACTTTATATTCGTATCAGCTCAATCAGCTGTGTTTATATGTATATATATACTGCCGCCATGTTTTTACAAAACTAGCAGAGTGGCCAGACTCTATATATAGGGACTCTAGGCGACAGTTTCCCGAAAAGTGGTGGGGGTAATGTTGGTACGAACGAAAATCCCTAAAGGGTGTCGTTATAATTTCTACGGTTAGCAACACTGTTGAAGTAGTATAGCTGTCAATTTGCGATGACTATGAAGCTAGCCGACAGAAATTACTAAATTTGATAATTTTTAATTTTTCTAAGTGTATTTCGTTTGTAAATCGTTTGTAATTGATTGTGAGTCAGTTTTTAACGTTTGTGACCAATTAGTTTGTTTGTAATTAACATTTTTATTTTGGCCATGATGTCAGCCGACACTTTTTAATAACAAACAGATTTTTGATTACTGATAACTGTAATTAATAGGAAATCGTTTGTGATTTACGAATATACCAGTAAAACGTTTGTAAGTTAATAAATTTCTGAGTTATTTGCAAAATAAGAGTTCAGTTAATATGGTTAATGTACTGCGCAGATAACTGTGCTGCGCATGCGCGAAATGTACTCAAGGCTCCTGCGCACAAAGAGCGCGTCGACGCGTTTCGCATGGCGGAAGTCGATGCGGTGGCCAATCACGTCTCACCTTTCTGTAACTAGCGGGCGATTATTGGCCACGCATTGCCTGTATGAAGCTAGCCGACAGAAATTACTAAATTCGATTAGTTTTAATTTTTCTAAGTGTATTCCGTTTGTAAATTAAGTGTATTTCGTTTGTAAATCGTTCGTGATTGATTGTGAGTCAGTTCTTAACGTTTGTGACCAATTAGTTTTTTGTAATTAACAATTTTATTTTGGTCATCAAAAAGCGCGTCGACGTATATTACGCATGGCGAAAGTCGATGTGGTGGCCAATCACTTCTCACCTTTCTGGTACTAGCGAGTGATTATTGGCCACGCATCCTATGAGCAAAAATCCTCAGTAGTTTTGAAATAGCTGTCATATATCACGTTTGTTTATTTTCTTTTAATGTAATTAATATTACATATAGATCATTTGTTAATATGAAAAGGGATATTTCTTGTAAGTTGTTTGTGAGTGTATTTTCAATGTTTGTAACTGGTTAATTCATTTGTAATTAATAGTATTTTCAATTTTGTCACCATGAACGCCAGCCGATAATCTAATTAACAAGCTTTTTTACAACTTAATTGTTGTTGTTCTCCAACGCTATTGTCAAAAAACGCCATCTCGTTTATCTTAATCATAGACTAAAAACAATGGAATGACGAACATATGTTATTCTGATGCTCGGCAGTACGTAAAAGTGAGGAGAATGTATAAAGTTTTATTTTTTATAATAATGTATCTATGTATTTAATGGTAATGTGTGTTGATTGTTTTTAATTTTTGCAGGAGAAATTTACATTACTATAATGCCTCGTAAATGTGCAACATCAAAAGAAGATGCCATCAATGGCATCATAAGACATATTGACGTTTTTAAAACAAGTATTCCTTGTTTTACATCACAAGTTTGGAGTGATTTAAGTAGAGAATTTAATATTGTTTGGAATTCTCGTTGCTGGTATACAAATGTTAAATATAATCGACGAAATATCTTGACAGAAGCACGACAAAAAATGGGAATTATTGCCGAATCACCTAAAATTAATATTTCATGCTCTTCCGTTTTGTCAACTAGTGGAGAATTAATTCATTGTAAAAATGAATTAAATAATTGTTCTCTGATGCTGGAAGGAGAAGACTGGTTTGATTTGTTTTTAACAGCAGAGGAATGGTCCCAGATTAAACCTGTCTACATAGATTCTAAACGATCCAATCATACATTAAAACCATATGTATGGACAGATATAATTTCCACAGCTTTTTGGAAACAACATAGGCTTCCTTGTGCTTATTTTTTTAAAAGAGCTTAACTTAATACTTCTCTAAATAGAAAATATTTTCTAAAAATTATTGGACAATGTGGCAGTGACAAATGTAAAAATTTATTTTATGCTGTTGCTGATGAAGAACCAAAGAAAGATTGTAATTTGTTAATTCGTGTAAAAACTCGAAACACAACTTTTACTGACCATGAAGATATTCGGCGACCTTTGAGAGGACTTCGGAGGAGAGAAATTGGTAAAGAGTGTTAAGGTGGGGCAAGGATAAAGACTATGGTTATGTATTTGATCGTCCTTTATTGGAAAACACAGTATCGTACGGAAGCTGGCGAGCGAATAAAAAGTGCGGGGGATTCTAGGTTCAGTATGGGCG
>JASTWP010000828.1:12500-107771 GCA_030770255.1 Temnothorax ravouxi
GCCAACTTTCAACTGAGGATGCAAATCGTTCTCGGTTAGTTACGAAGTCAAGATGGATAGTCGAATCTCGTAATGGACATCTGAAATCCATATTCAAATTCTTTGATAAAGTAGTTCCATATGCTCATGTTTTAAATCTTAGAGATTTTTATGGTATAGCTGGTGGATTAATAAATAGATTTCATGAACCTATCATAATGGAAGGAGCAAATGAAGATTTAGCAAGAGCGATGTTACAAAGAGCGCAGGAAGTTAATGTCCTGAAAGCAAGAGTTGAAGTAGACAACTTGTTTAATAGGCGTGGACAGTGGGTTCTTCTTGATGAAAATCAAGTTCAAGATTTTCCACATTTTGATTTGCAATATCTGCGTGATCTTTGTTTTGGTGTATATCAAGTGAATCTGGCGCCAGGATATATACAGGACAAACGTCAGAGAGAAGCTAATGAGGTATTTGAGTATGACCAAAACAGATTAGAGCCAAACTTGCTAAGACTAAGAATACATTCAAGACACCAAAATCGGACTAGGTATCAGTTATGGATATCTTACAATAATGATAATGACAATGATGATCCACCGATAACGGGATACTATTGCACCTGTAAGTGTGGTGCAAGGACACTTGGATCGTGTGCGCATGTCGCTAGCGCACTATGGTACTTAGGTTATGCTCGACACGAGCAGAATGTCAAATATCCCCCAACAACTGTCTTACATCATGTACTGGATGCTGGAAACAGACCTTTACCAGCAGATGAAAACATAGAAGTTGTCTAGAGCATACCTGTGTCGAGCATAACCTAAGTATGTGTGTGTCGAATCTTTTTTACGACTTTACGTAAATGTAAGGTACGTAAATCAACAAAAAATCTGGAATCTAATCGGCCCTTTTCAGGGCCAAATGATGTGCTAAACCCGATTCGGCAACCTCCCCGCGGTGCACATCGGATCACGCTGATGCCGACGGTAACGTAAACGCACAGTATGCCCCACATACTAACAAATACACACATCCACACACCCACCCATACACACACACACACACACACACACACACACACACACACACACACACACACACACGAGTCAATGCACACACACACACACACACACACACAATGCACACACACACACACACACACACACACACACACACACACACACACACACACACACACACACACACACATCCACACACACACACACACACACACACACACACACACACACATCCACACACACACACGCCAATGCACACACACACACACATCCACACACCCACACACACACATTCCCACACACACACATCCACACACACACACACATTCACACACACACCCACACACACGAATACAGTCATAAAAATACGCGCGCCGAGTGGCGCTTGTAGAGGCAGTCGATGACCTTCTAACGTCTGTATCTCAAAATCTGTCCATTTTTGAGTCTTGCACTCATGAGGACTTTTGATCAGGAGGTCATAACCTGTAACATATCAAAGTTTCAGAAATTTTCAGTGAGGTCCAAAATCCCACGATTTTGTGCGGGGTCCTTTCTAACAAAACTGTGAAATTCGATTTTTTTTTAAAACTCTTTAAAATGTACAATATTAATAACAATTTGAAAATTATGTTAACCTGAAGTTTAATTAGAAGAATTAAAGTTACTTTTACATTGAGCTAGCTTACATAACAGTTTTTGAGGTCACTGATTACGAATCTGTTAGAAACAAATGTTAGAATTAATATTTGACTATTGATAGTCGTCAATTTAAAAAAATGCATGTTTTTGGCTGAATAAATTTTTTTTACTCGAATTATTTTGCGTTTATTCCATATTTATTTATTTATTAGTATATATATGTATATATATGTATATATATGTATCATATATGATTATATCTTTTCTTCATGTATATATATAACTTGGCGCTGCTTGGCGTGAGATACTGCCGTGTCTCTTGCTACCATTCTTATACCATTGTTTGTCAAATTTTAAATACAAGAAATAAATCCTATCGGATGCCATCTATCGGATAATCCAAATTTAAGTTTATATATGGTTATATATAATCCACTAAAAAAAGACATTAAAAATGTAAAAAAAAAACGCCAAGTATGTTTTACGCAAAATAATTTTATGAATAATATTAGATCCTTCCAATCCGGAGTTTGATTTGTACGTGAGTCCTTCTCGTTTTTGGGCAGAAGCGTTTTTGGCGGATCTCTTTTTGGCGAGAAAAAGTCTTCTTCGTTTATAAGAAATCGTCTTTGATTTCTTCGCTTTTTCGGATCGCACTTTATCCTTTTTCGCTCAAAACTTCGTTGTTTCCTTACCCGGAGAAAGGTCTAAATTTTTACATACTTGAGAAATGTATTGCATACCAAGATTTTTTTGGCACACCGCTGCTGCTACTCTGAAGGCCATCGACTCGGAGGCGCCGTAAAATTGATGTAAAATTGACTCTTGGGATGCTTGCTGCAGACGATACGGTTGAAGTTCTCATTCGCCTGAGAAGAACCGCAAGGAGCAAGCTTACTAGCGTTATTGGCGTACTTCGTGAATATGTTCGTCAGATTTGCCCGCAGCTCCGAATCCGTCAGCGGCTTTCCATCTGGAAGACCCTCGTGTACATAGTTTTCGTCCGTATGCGATCGGCACCAGTTTCCGCACTTATCGTGCTTTCCATACGCATGATCTACCACATTTTGCAATGCTGTCTTCGTTGCGGATTCATTGCCTTTATTTTGATGAATCGCCCGAAAAAAACGCTCGTCCGAAATAATCGATAAGAGCATTCGGCAGATTTAAAGCGTACAGTGCACTTGTGAGGTCTGTTTTGGCGTGGTTCAGATCGGACCATTTTTCAACTCTGTGAGAGGACTCTCGGCGTACTGCAGCGATCGACGAAGCATCGTCATCTGCGATTAGTACTGCGATTGCGACATTTGCTTCCGTTAAAAGATCATTTTTAGCGATTAGTTCGACGGCCATGTCCGGCTCCATAGCTTTTGCACTTCGATCAAAATTTAATCGGCAATCGTGGTCCGATGGTTCGTGACCCTTCTTGCACATTGCGCATTTTTTTGTGCGTGTAGCGTACGCCAGAACGAGTCCACTGTAATATCCTATCAGGGATCCATGACCTAGAGAGGACACAAAAGATAATCGTTCTCATCTAAATATATAATTTGATATCGTAATAAAAAATTATCGTGTAGTATAGCATCTTACCCGTGAGACTATTATAACAGTGGCCTGTGCCACGCTTTTGCCACCCTGCGTCGTAACTTGCCTTTAGAGGAACCATTCCACTCCAGTCGGTTGGCCAATCTCGCATTTCCTCGGTGTCGTTATGACTGAGCCCATCGAATCTACATGAAGTATTGACTTCTTCAGACGAAGGTTCAAAGAAGAAACACAATCCACTGTCACGGTCGATTGTGATAAATACATATGTATATAAACAAAAAATTGATCCTGATATTTCCATAAACAGCGCTGATGCGATTCCATATCGTCTGGCTGCAATCATTATAACGCAATAGTTCTTCTATCTCTGCGTTATGTGTAAAATTCCTTTGCGGGCATCCTGTACATTAATAAAATATATTAGGGGTATTCAAATAAGTTAGAGTTTAACGGTTTGACAGGTTATGTCGGGTTAAAGTCGAGTAAAAAGTTAATTTTTAAACATTGGGCGCGTTACTCTTTAAGGTTATGCAAAATACATAAGTCACTCATTAATTTATCACATTAATCTTTGGGTTAAAAGTTTAAAAATTAACTTTTTACTCAACTTTAACCCGACATAACCTGTTAAACCGTTAAACTCTAACTTATTTGAGTACCCCTATTTTATTCTTTAACTTCTCCAATAAAAATTAGCATGTTAAACTTTTCGAAGCTTTCAAATCAAAGCATAATTAATATTAGCAACACACTACGAAATCGTCAGAAAAATTTAGCTTTGAGGGAAGGTTCTCTCTGCATCATAGACGAAAGGACTGTCCCCTAAAGAGCACAATGCAAACATGCATACTGAATAGAAGGATGCAAAATTAAACCAGAATGCTATAAAATGGCAATAAAAAAAGGCATAAATCAGTGTGGAGGATTAAATATGATTGGATGTTAGAATGCAAAAAGAAAAACTCGGACTCAGTTTAATACGATACATATGAACGCACTTCGAACCAGCTGATTGATCGACGTTAGAACTGTCCACCGTAGGGAAATTACTCCTTTCAGATGCTATCGTTAATTGTCGTTCCAACTGGATACTCTTCTGGCAACTTTCTTTCGCTAGTCGCTCAATTGCCAGACCCACATCTCGTTCGTATCTTTTGAGTAAACTTTTAGAGTCCGGTTGAATGTCAAGAGCAGACAGGAAGTATTTACTTGTACTTCACCAATGCCAGTGTCAATCATTCCTAAACAATAAATAATGTAATATAGATTATAGAGAGATACATTGTGTTAAAGAAATCGAATTATTTTAAAGTGTATTCTCAGTGTGTCTTACCGATGCCAAACTTGAAATTTACGTCGAAGCGATTCCGAAGAGTATCGCTGTACTTGCTTCTTCCCGTAGCTACTTTCTTTAGCTCGTTACAACGCATACACCGAACGTCGAGCACACTTGCAAGACCCTTGAATACTTCGGATTCTGTATTACGCAAGGATAGTGGCTCATCACACTGGTTGTACCACAATGTATCCGCGAGGCACCCTAACTCGACTATTCGACGTCCTGCGTGGACGCAGTCAACCGTCATTGGCTCGTTTAGTTTTTTCTTTTTAGCGATCAAAACGTTTTCACGCCATTGTTTTCGTTTACGCGAAACAAATCTGCCGGCGAAAATATTATGTTCGGCACGAATGTCATGCCTTTCCATAGCAAAAATTCTTCAAATAACATTGGTTGTCTAAATCGAGGTTAGGAATTTGCCGGTTGTTGACAAACTGCAACTGACGTAAAATGCGACGTTGCCAAGTATTTTTCTCACTTGTAACCTTTCTCGACGACTCGCATAATCAGCTGATCAAAACGGAGTCAAATGAGAAAAATCACAGAATTTGGAAAAAGTAACATACTTTGTCACGTATGAAATTTTACACCATAATTTATAAAATTATTTTTCCCTTAGCAAAAATTGCCTGAAATATATTTTTGAACGTGAAAACCTACAAACAGTCACATGACTAACACGTAGCGAGACACCTACCTTAAGAGCGTGAAGAAGAAGGCAAATATAGTGATGAGGCAGGTGTGGGGGTTGGGGGAACGGAGGTTCAGGGATGACTTTAGGAGAAAGATGATGTTATTTAAATATTTAGTGCTTGGGGTTGTAATGTATGGGGCAGAGATTTGGGGATGGAGAGAAAGAGAAGAATAGGAAAGAATGCATAAAAAGTATTTAAAGTGGACCCTTAACCTTGACTCCTGTACACCAGATTATATAGTTTATAACAGGGAGAGTAAAGCTTAGTACAATTGCGGGAAATAGAGCAGTAAGATTTGAGGAAAAGGCTATGAGGGTGGGGTAGAGAGAATTGGTAATAGAATGCGTGAAAGAAAAAGAGAAAGAGGGACAAAAGGATATGGTGGGGGAGGAGAGAGAGTTGTTTTACAGGCAAAATGGATTTAGTTCGGAAGGAATAAAAGTACTGAGGGATAGTGGGGCGGATATTGGTCAGATAATAGGACAGAGAGAGAGAGAGAGAGAGACTGGAGCAATGGATGGATAGTAAGATAGAAAGCACGAGATACAACGGCAGATATAAGGATATAATGACGCAGGAGGGGCCAAAGTATTTGAGAGAAATAGGGCACAAAGGGAGCCAAAAGTTGATTGCGAGATGGAGGTGTGGAAACGAAGAGGAAAGAAACAGATTTTGGGCGGCGGAGAAAAGAAGAAAATGTCAGATTTGTGAAGAAGAGGAAGGAACGATTGAACATATAATGACACATGTAGATAGAGAGAGTAGGATTAGAGTGAGGGATTTTTTTGGGAGAGGAAGGAAAGTTAGAGAGTGTAAAATGTATGAAAGAATTAGGAAGAATGAGAGAGATTAGGAGAAAGGAAAAAGGTATGGATGGAGGAGTGAGTGTTAAGTAACGAAGTGTAAACCAAGTCCCGGATTTTAGGCTGGAAGGCCGAATCGAATAAAGTACTATAGGTAAAAAATACATGGTTTTTTTAGAATGCTATTATGTTTTAATTTGTTACACCATATTCTATTTTTATCAGTCATATGCGTTACTGTTAGAAGAGCAAATCCATAATAGTCGTTTATGCGCGCTTGGAAGTAAGGTTAAGAATAAAGTCAATTGTTTTTTAACATTGAACGTAACATTGTCAAATCGATAATGATACTATTATTTAAATTATAATGAGGATTGTGTTTTCAGTGAATGGATACCTTACCTGCACCGATTGACAACATACCGTTATTGGTTCGTGGAGGCTCGATACGTCCAGCTCAAAAACCGGGTGTAATGACAACGGAGAGTAGAAAAAATGATTTTGAATTAATAGTAGCGTTGGATGAAGCTAGAAATGTCAACGAAGAGCTGTATTGGGACGATGGCGATAACTTAGGTAAAATATAATTTGTGTTAAACAATTATATTGAACTATATCTTGACTACTAATTATATTTTTTAATCTACAGATACTATGAAAAATAAAGAATATTTATTTATGGCAGTCTTTTACTGCAAACCAATCCAATTTAGTGAATACAAAAATGGATAAAAGCTACCTTAACGAAGAGGTAATTCTCGGAAAAGTACAGATTTTGGGATTACAACAGCAGGTCTCCAGAGTGTTCCTAAATCAAAATGAAATAGGATTTAAATATATGACATTATAACATCGGTAAATATTTCACTCGATAGCGATAAATATCTGAAAGTTAAAACAAAGCAATGCAACTAAACGAGTTTTAAAATATTTATAAATTATTTCAGAGCCTAGATATTACTGGTTTGCAAGTGGACATGAGACTACCGTTCGTATTTTATTGGATACTTAGAGGACCGAATGACAATACTATTAATTAAACATGATTTCTATCGAGGTATGTAAATCTCACTTCTAAATAATTAATAGCTGCTTTCCATTTACATCAAAACTTAGATAATTCTCACTTGTGACATCATAACTCATGTCAGTTAAATGCACGTTCTTTTTGCATGTTACCTGAGTATAAAATACTTACATAACTGAGTAACTTAGATCACTTGAGTGTAAATGGAAAGCAACTAATGTGATATGTGTGATATATGCTATACGTATAACATGTTTTTTTTTTATAAATATCCTACTTTAAGTTGACATACATAATATTTTTGTTATTCAATTATATGGATAAGAAAATCCGAAATATTTCAATTAAATAATGTGTGGAAGAAATGAAGTAATTATCATTGTTTATATAAGTATATATGTATGTATATGGAATGAATTATTATTATCAGCGTCAGTTTCGCTAATTAATATCTACTCATGAGAGTTAATAGAAAAGTGATGTTTACAAGGAAAGGAAACGAGCGAATAAAGAAACATGTTTATTCAAATTGTTTTCTCTCTCTCCCACACATCGCACAATATATTAATATACAAATATGATTATGTTTAGAGGATATGACTATGTATAGAGGATATTGTTCGTAAATTACTGGAACAAATCTCGAACTACGTTCTGTCTAACAATAAACCATCAGCAGGATGCCAATGAGGATCATTATTATGCAATTCTTCAACATTTTCATTTACAATTGCATCATCATCTGGATCTTCTGGGAAAATATCTTTAAATTGTAAGGATAAATTGTACAAAACTGCACAAGCTGAAACAACTGCTGTACAGGTAATAAGTTTTAAAGACAATCCTCTTGCTAAGCAAGGAAATCGTCTCTTCCAAACTCCAAACGTTCTCTCAACAACCATCCTCGTTCGTGATTGAATTACATTGGGTGCGTTCGGGGAGCTTGCTATCGCGCTACCAACGCTAACGCTATTAACTCCGTTCATGGAGCCATGATAGCGCTAGCGAATGCGAGCTCCATGAACAGCAGTAGCGTTCTAGCAGTAGCGTTTCGTAGACCCCTGCGCCGCCAAATTTAAAAAGCTGAGTTAATAGATCTCTTACAGAAATTTAATACTGTAAGTGATTATTATTTGGTTAGTGATTAATTACTTATTTTGAGTATTAAAAGTACTGTTTTTAATAATTTTAATACTCAAAATAAGTAATTAATTACTAGCCAAATAATCACTTACACTATTAAATTTCTATAAGGGATGCTGTTGTATCAATTACTTCTTTAATATTTTCAGGGCAGAAGTTGAGAGTATAAGTATGTGTGTAAATGAATACGATTCATTTACACGTAGTAAAACAACTTAAAGAAACTGTTTTACAAAATATAAAAAAGCGATTTTAAATTCATGAAACTCATGTTTGCGGAGCACTTCTGGGTCCGACTCTTTAATGTGTAATGTGTTAGAGGTGTTGCTGAATATCTCGCAGACAAGCAGCAATCTCCTAAGGAATTGTTAATATATATGATCCACAAAACCGTTCCCCTGAATATTAGAAATGAGCAGGTTAGATTATTTTTATATTTTATTTATTAACATTAAGCGACGTTTTAGATTAGATCATAATTTTAACAAATATTTTTGTTCTAGTAAAACTTATTGTCCAATTGAGTGACATTGTTTTTATATATAAAATGAGAAATATAATTAAATATATTTTTTAATGATATATTCATATTCGGTTCCATTTAATTATATGCTATATAAAATTAATTTATACTTTTAATACAATGAAAAAATTAGTGTATATGAATTTTGTTCATTAAGCTATATATAACTTTTATTACAGTTTTTATAATCTATATATCTAAGCAATACCTAGTCTAAGTAATTTACATGCAGTATCTAGATTTACAAAATCTAGGCTTAGTATTGTAATTAAGCCTAATAGTATATATAAGTCTTACATAGTTTATATTATAAACTATGTAAGACTTATATATACTAGGCTTAATTACAATATTAAGCCTAGATTTTGTCAGGAATAACATTTTAATAAATTTTATTTTTTTTGTGAAAGAAAAGACATTAGTAATGCTAATAAAGTGATCGTATTTTGAAAACAAGTGCTGAGTATTTATTGTTTGCAATTTTTGTTCATGCCGAAAAATTATCATCCGCCAATTCCGTCGCCGCTGAAAGAGGAAATTATCGGCGAACTTGCCGTCGCCAAACTATTTTGCTTCAAACGCCGCCGCTGATTTGAAATATAACGGCGCAGGGGTCTAAGCGTTTGTTAATCATAACAACCGAATCTAATCAAACAGCAAAATGGAGCAAGATCACAAAAAAGTCATATTAACAGCAATAGCACTTGTAGTTCAAGACTTAATAGATTCATAGTTTCCATCACGTTGGAAGTTCTGTGCCATTGCCTGTTGCCAACCAATCATAGTATTCAAATTTTTTCGGTTGTAATTAACGATTTTTTTGTTATTTCCTGTTTTTATTGCCTGTTGCCTGGCATTGTGCAAGGGACTTACGTGTGCACACGCACAGCATTTTTTCAAATAAATAATCACAACAATTAATTTACTATTCATATGTACTTGGCCGGAAATAAACGTTTTTTTAAAGAATTTCTATGTATGAAATCGTTTGTATTTCGTATGAAAACTTTTGAAGTGCAATCAAAAAGGTTTGTGAGTCATTTGTTTAATTGTAATTAATTATTTATTTTTACACTATGATGCATTTATATAGCCGAAATAGATAAATTAATAAAAGTTTTTATATGGAATCGTTTGTATTTTGTATGAAAAGTTATGAAGTGTGATTAAAAAGGTTTGTGAGTCACCCAGATAATTTTAATTAAATATTTATAAACTTAAAAGGGACGAGCGTGACGAACGAGGCAGGAAAAACAGAAGCTAATAGTGAGCAAGAAAAGCGAGATATTGTAAAAAACGATTTGTAAGAAAAAGCAATAAAAGACTATAAACAAAAGTTTATAAATATAACAAAAGTTTATAAATATTTAATTAAAATTATCTGGGTGACTCACAAACCTTTTTAATCCCACTTCATAACTCGTCATACAAAATACAAACGATTCCATATAAAAACTTTTATTAATTTATCTATTTCGGCTATATAAATGCATCATGGTGTAAAAATAAATAATTAATTACAATTAAACGAATAACTCACAAACCTTTTCAATTGCACTTCAAAAGTCTTCATACGAAATACAAACGATTTCATATAGAGATTCTTTAAAAAAAACGTTTATTTCCGGCCAAGTACATGCGAATCAATTCACTACCATTCACTATTGCGCTGTTCATAGAGCCTGTAAACGCTAACGCTATCAATGCACTACCTCGGAAGGAAGAGCGTTGGTAGCGAGCAGTTATGACGTATAACACTACCAGTAATGACGTCACGACAGCGTTTGGTAGCGCTACCATAGAGCTCCGCGAACAGCCAGTAGCGCTGGGTAGCGCTAATAGCGTCTCCCCGAACGCACCCATTATATCTGTATGTAATAAAATATATTATTTGTTATATACTCTTATTATATAATACTAACTACTTTTTAACGACTTATTAAAATTTAAATTAAACGACAATTAAATTTAGGTTTCTCGAAAATTAATCATAGAAAGATAATAATTGGGCAAAGAAAGAACAACGCGGTTATTAATGCGTGAAAAGTCAAACAGACAATAATTAAATATTTTTAAAGATACATAAGCGCGAACAATTTTTGGCTCCGCTTTAAGCTATCTTCAGCGATGTTACAAAGTGTAAAATAAAATCACGTAGTCGCAGACTATTTCTATTCTGGTTCTATTTGTAAGGCTTCCTGATCACACCATCAAGAAGCAGAACAAATGTGGAGCATGAGATATAAACTTTTATTTTGCACCTTGTTACATCGCTGAAGATGAATTAAAGCGGAGTCGGCTTAAACGTTCGCGCTTATATCTTTTTACAAATATTAAATTATTGTCTTTTTGACTTTTCACGCACTAATAATCGCATTGTTCTCTCATTGCTCAATTTCTATCTTTCTATGGTTATTTACAATTACTCTATTTTCTTCTCTTTACCTCTGTTCTTTTTTATTCTGTGGGTTTCTAAAGGGTGTCAAAAAAAATGGAAGACAAGGATATCCTGCATCTCCAATCAACATTCCTGTTAATTCGCGTTGTTGATATCTCATAAAAACTCGAGAATTTTGGAAGATTCGGCTGTCGTGTTGACTTCCAGGCCATTCTGGGACAAGGTCCAAAAATTCCATTCGTGGTCCTACAATAGCTTTTTACACAAAAAATAAAAAAATATAAAAATAAGTCAAAAAGTTACAGTCAAGGTGAGTTAATTGAGTCAAGAAGTTCTGAGTCATTTTTTTTATAACACTTGGCAAAATAGTAATTATTGAATAAAGTCAATCCAACCAGCACTGTCTTTTAACCGGGCCAGTGTACGCTCATTCATACTACCAGGCGCGCGGCTCACTGACGTACAGTCGGCTAAAGGACTGCGCTGAGTGGATTGATTTTACTCAATAATTACTAAGTATTATAGAAAAAAATGGCTCAGGACTTTTTAACTCAATTTTTGATAAGGAATATCGCTGTGTAAATTGTGGGCGTGAATTCTATAGGTGACACCCTGTATACGTTATATATGATGGTGTGAAAACTAGTAAAAAATAAATAATTACACATCTCTCTCATAGTAAAAAATAAATAATTACACATCTCTCTTTGAGGAGTTTTGCTAATTTTATTCGCTCTTGTAGTTCTTTTTCCTCTAATAATAATTTTGTCAATTTATTTATTAATTCTTCACGTTTCTTTCTCATATTAATTGACACATTTTGATTTCATGATTAATTTTAATTCTTTTTTGCACATTACGATTTCTATTCAATTTTTTGGTTTAGAGCATGAACGTAAGTCAAGTTTTGTAAAATACTGGTATACAGATGGGTGCTATACAATACAGATTGCACTTACACACACAAATCAATAATTTAAAAACTTGACATGCATTACTACATACGGCTTTCACCCCCTCATATATATTATTCAATACCATATTTTTACCTGGACATTCAAAGAAAAATATTTTTTTCTGTTTCTGTATGTTTCAGCAAGTCCTCCAAAATTGTTACCTACTAGCCTTATATGGGTGCAATCTATCGCTCCATCAATATGAGGAAGTCCAATAGCTCCTTGTCCATACCCTAACTCTTTAAAGAGTCTTCTATTTTCCTGAATGGCTGCTTGGTTTGTTGTAAATTTTACATAAGTATTTAAATAAGTTGCTAATACAATTGTTACTCTAAACACAATCCTGCTTATTCGGTTGTGATAATACCATGAGATCTCCATTTACTGTCTATATAATAAATTATGAAATAATATATTAAACATATTTGTACTGTTTTTAATGTTTGAAAATGCATTATAGAAAATTACCTGAAAACTGCCAGTAGCATAAAATCGTAAACAAATAAGCAATTGGATAACTGGATCAATCGGTAGACCTCGGTTATCAGGCTTTGTTAAACTTTTGACGACTAAAGGCAATAATCCGTTCATAACACAATTTTTTAAAAATCTATATCTAAGATGAAATTCATGTTTGCGGTAGGCAGTGAATGGATCCATCGCATCTCGAATATATCGTTTTACACGTATTATTCGAATTTCATTATGCTCGTCATCCGAAGATGAATCAGAATTGTCAAATAAATTTATGTCAAATTGACCATATATATTATTTAATTTCATGTTCTTATCTAAAATGTATATAGTAATATAGTACAATAATAATGAAATAATAATATACACAATATGTTATTATGTTTATACGGTCGTATATATTATTATAAATTATTATTATTATAAATTAATATAAGTTAAATAAATAAGAATGTTATTATGTATATATGTATATCTGTAAAGAATCTGTAGTACTTATCTCTTATTAAGAATAAATTATACGGTTTTAATTGCTTCTTTTTTATTTTTCGAAACCCTACGCGTGAAATGAAAATTGCGAGATAAAACTGCAGATTTGGTTAACAATCCGCTATGGTTTACAAACAATAGATGATCGATAGTCGATCGTTAACAAACAATTAGTATATACAAAAAGGAAAGAATTTAATATAATACATATTATTATATGATTTGATATTCAAGAATTTTATTTTCATATAAATTTAACATTTTATTTTCATATAAAAAGTAAACGAGTTAAACGAAATTATTTTTATTATTATATAATTCTAAATGTAAATACATCAACTGATTGAGTATTAATTGAAAAACGTAAAAAAGTGTTTGGCGTTCGCCGTAAAATCGATTTATATACATGACACGATTAACTAAAGATTCTTGCTTACTTTTCATACAAATTCCTTAAGAAAATAACACCTTAATATTAGAGATAATATTTGAAATAATATTTCATGACCTAGTTTACATCGATCACTTGATACGCGTATTAAATAGTAAATAACTAGTAAATTAGTTTGATTATTGGCTGATCAGCTTAATTATACTATTTGATACGCGTATTAAAAGATCGATGTAAACTAGGCCAATGTTTCAAATTTAATGCTTAATAGGGCCAAAGCACATAACATTGCGTAGCAATATATAACAGTGATAGTAATTACAGAAAATCATCATCTTTTGGGACGATACTATTATTTCAATGTTGACCGTCATATCGAAAGTTTCACCGGAATACAGTAAATTCGCACGTTCTGCATCCCGCAGACTTTCTACGGAAGATTTTTGAGCTGGAAACACGCGATTGTTTGAGTACACGATCGATCGACGCGGATGTATCGACGGACGACACATAGTCCAGTCAGCACGTCGTTAAAAATGACAAATAAATCGACTAATTAGGACAAAGCTGCAAAAAATCTTAATCTTTTTATTTGGGTGTCAGTAATGACATACTAAGTTTCCGACCTGCCCCGTGGTGTGCTTCGGCCGCCATCTTGGAAGAAAGAAGTGAAAAATCGGTTTTTCGCGAATATCTCGGTTTCCATTAGACTTAGGCTAAAATAGTTTAATACAATATTGCAGGGAATTAAGGGGTAAGGCCACTGTAAAAGTCTAAAATAAAGCATTTTTTTGCGATTTTTTTTAATAGAAGGAAAAGTAAGAGGATAATAATATTCAAGGATGTAATTAATCATGTTTTTAAGTGTTCAAAAAAAATATTTATTCAATAATAGTACAAAATAGCAACGCTGCAACCATTCTCGCGAGGCATGTTTAATTTGACGCGCTCTGCGGCACGCAGTATAACTGACACAAATTTAAATCTAAAAAAAACTAAAATCTAAAAAAATTTTCTCTTAATCTACATGAGTATAGCTAGAGAAATACGTAGGGAATTTTAAAAATATTAATTTTTGTGTAATTGGCGAGCATTTGAAGTAAACAGTTCAATTTTTGACAAAAAAAGGGGCAATCATTTGTTAATAAATAATGTTAGAATCAACTTATCGAAAATCCCGTACGTATTTCTCTTCGGAATGTTATTTTAAAGATATGGTCAAAATTTGGAGTGAATAGAATGAAAATTGTTGAACTTATGCTGCGTGCCGTTTTAAAAAATCGTGTTTTCGAGAAAAACGCCTTTAAAGTTTTGAGATGTGTTATGGACAGGAAAAAAATAAAAAATTTTACTGTTTAAAAATTTTTACCATTAATCTGCTATCCCTGGACCATAAAGCTGCCCTTCCCTGCTTAAATATTCCTCCTCATTTTCTTTTCCTCGTCGATTTTATGCTGGTGCGTGCCTGTTTTGCCGCATCTGTCAAAGACTGCTCGGCGTGCTTGATCCGCATAGCATCGGCTTCAAGGCAAAAATTGTATGCTTGGAGGCCAATATCCATCTCCAAAACTTTCATAATTCACAGAATGTTAGTCAAACCGTCGTTAAAATTACACACAGCAATATTAGTCGCTACTTTGCAATACTTTTTTGCCACTTGAGTAGGACCAAGTTAGGAGCCAAGTTCCAAACAGTTGCATTGAAACTTTCGTTGCAGTTTTGACATCTATTAGTGTATTAGAGAAGTTAGAAATCAAAAGGAAAGTCATTAGGCTGTACCCTTCCAGCAGGTATCTACCTGCCGCAGGTAGTCGTTTCGGAGCAGTCCGACGCGCTTGGAAAAGAGCTCGGAATTTCAAAGAAAAAAATTTTGTACAGGTATAAAACTTTTTTTCCTTTATTCTAGAAGGTTCAAAGCATCTTTTAAGCCAATAAAAAAAATAAATTTTTTGAAAATTCTACAGTGGCCTTGCGACCGCTCTCTCCAAGGTCGGCCGTCCGACAACGCGGGTCACCGCGAGTGGTGATAGAGAGGATGGCGGTGCCAGCGGGCACAGTTCGCGCGGGCGAAGTGGCCAGGGCACCGGAGGATGAGCGCGTCCCGGGGACGCCGAACGCGTCCATACTAGGCACGGGGGAGACCGACGCGGAATGGGACTCGACCGCGAGCGCGGTAATCGAAATCCAGCCTCCGCTGGTATGGATCCCGGTACCGGAGGGCAGGATCGACCCGCCCTCCGACGAGTTTTTTAGCCCGTCGAGCGGAGACGAGGAGCCCGCCGAAGGCTAATAGACAACGCGCAAAACGCGCGACACATAGGCTAAGTTAGTTCGTAGGAATAATAAAGAATATCCTTAGTTCATAAGATAGCTTATAAGACCGCCATAGCGCGATAAATTTCTTTCAGTTCGTTCAATAAACCCGCAAAGGGAAGGCACAAACAAGTTTATTTTAGTTTTCGCGCAGTTTTCCTTTCGTTTTAAGTCCGCGGAGTCACGAGACTTTTCAGCCTGACGCGTCGAGCGAGACGCAGATTTTCTTTACCACGCGTAGAAGCGATAAGCGCGAACCGCGGCAATCTCCAGGAACAAAGGCCACCGAGGGCCTTCCCAGGACCTGGGACACCCAGCGACCAGGTCGGCGTCATCGTACAACCAACGACCTCCTAGTTCCCTAACGGGATGTATTCCACAGGGAACAGGGACGACAACGAACTCCCTGACACCTGGGACACGCAGCCAGAGGGTCGGCGCCAACATCGGCACACGGAATACCGAGTTCCCAACCAGAGCGCCTCCCACGGGAAGAACAGGTAGGGATCGCCTCCCCAACACCTGGGGCACGCGACCATCGGGTCGGCGCCATTACCAGTCCAGGGGACCGCTAACTCCCCAACGGAGCGTCGTCCGCGAGGACAGGTGTCGGGATCCAACTCCCCGACACCTAGGGCACGCGACCATAAGGTCGGCGTCATCCTCAGCCCACGGGATGACAAACTCCCAAACCGGGCACCATCCACAGGGAACAAGGGCGAAAACAACTCGCCCGTCACCTGGGGCAAGCGCCCACCAGGTCGGCGCCGTCGCCAGGCAACGCATTGCCAAAACACCTACGTGGACGTCTTCTACGAGGAAGAAGACCGAAGGCCTCCACTCCCGAACGTGGGACACGCACCCATGGGGTCGACGTCAAGGTCCGACGTCTGGAAAGCGACCTGGACGACTTCTACGGGAAGTCGCCGCGGAAACGGCGTCAGGGGCACTAAAGAGCCAGTGCGCTGAGGTCGACGTCAACGGCGGACAACCCCCAATACACCCGAAGACCCTCTACGGGGAAACGACCCGGAGACGGCACTAGGAGCATCCCTGGAGGGATGCGCACGGGTCGGCGTCGGCGGCGCGCGCGAAATAAAAAAGATGAGAACCTGGTGCAGCGGCACCGAGAGGGGACATTGCGTAGAACGTACCGCGAGCGGAAATTTCCATCCGCGAGTACTGCGTAGGGCGTCACCGGGGAAGGGCGTGAACATCACGCGGCGCGCTATGGAATCGTAGCCAATAACAAGTTTTTGTCAAAAGAGAAAGTTGTGACGTCACGCCAATCGGCGAAAACAACCCGTGAGTGGGGGCAATATACCACCTTTGTGAACCTGGAGCCCGACTTTACGAAAATTAAAAATTAATAATATAATTTGTTTGTACTTCGTTTGTACCCGTTTGTACCGCTTTTCATTTCGTTTGTACCTCAAAGGGTTCGGAGATATAAGGTGGTTAAAAATGGCCAGAACCCAACTTTACGATACTTTAATTTCATTAATGTCATTCGATAGAGAATCGTTTGTACCCGTTTGTACCACTTTTCATTTCGTTTGTACCTCAAAGGGTTCGGAGATATAAGGTGGTTAAAAATGGCCAGAACTCAACTTTAAGATATTTTAATTTCATTAATGTCATTCGATAGAGAATCGTTTGTACCCGTTTGTACCACTTTTCATTTTGTTTGTACCTCAAAGGGTTCGGAGATATAAGGTGGTTAAAAATGGCCAGAACTCAACTTTAAGATATTTTAATTTTATTAATGTCATTCGATAGAGAATCGTTTGTACCCGTTTGTACCACTTTTCATTTCGTTTGTACCGTAAAGGGTTCGGAGATATAAGGTGGTTAAAAATGGCCAGAACTCAACTTTAAGATACTTTAATTTCATTAATGTCATTCGATAGAGAATCGTTTGTACCCGTTTGTACCGCTTTTCATTTCGTTTGTACCTCAAAGGGTTCGAAAATACAACTATTTTAAGTTATTAGACCTAACGTTAAAACGGTAAATCCGCTATTTTTTAAGATATCGCGAAACGGTCAACGGGGTTCGACAGAGAATCGTTAATACCCGTTTGTATCGCTTTTTGTTTCGTTTGTACCCTCACGGGGGTGGAAATACGGGATATCGAAAATTCGTATAAGGGTAACTTTGTCATTTTTAGAGATATTTTAAATCCGCAAGCGGGTGCTGTTTCGGAATCGTTTGTACCTATTTGTACCGCCGCCAGTTTTGATTGTACCCTTAAAGAGGTGATTGTACCGAATTTTCAAAATAAGGTTAAGAGCTATCTTCGCCATTTTTAGAGATATTTTAAATCTGCAAGCGGGTGCTGTTTTGGAATCGTTTGTACCTATTTGTACCGCCGCCAGTTTCGATTGTACCCTTAAGGGGGCGATTGTACCAAATTTTCAAAATAAGGGTAAGAACTATTTTCGTCATTTTTAGAGATATTTTAAATCCGCAAGCGGGTGCTGTTTCGGAATCGTTTGTACCCGTTTGTACCGCCGCCAGTTTCGATTGTACCCTTAAGGGGGTGATTGTACCGAATTTTCAAAATAAGGGTAAGAGCTATCTTCGCCATTTTTAGAGATATTTTAAATCTGCAAGCGGGTGCTGTTTCGGAATCGTTTGTACCTATTTGTACCGCCGCCAGTTTCGATTGTACCCTTAAAGAGGTGATTGTACCGAATTTTCAAAATAAGGGTAAGAGCTATTTTCGCCATTTTTAGAGATATTTTAAATTCGCAAGCGGGTGCTGTTTCGGAATCGTTTGTACCCGTTTATACCGCCGCCAGTTTCGTTTGTACCCTTAAAGAGGTGATTGTACCGAATTTTCAAAATAAGGTTAAGAGCTATCTTCGCCATTTTTAGAGATATTTTAAATCTGCAAGCGGGTGCTGTTTTGGAATCGTTTGTACCTATTTGTACCGCCGCCAGTTTCGATTGTACCCTTAAGGGGGCGATTGTACCAAATTTTCAAAATAAGGGTAAGAACTATTTTCGTCATTTTTAGAGATATTTTAAATCCGCAAGCGGGTGCTGTTTCGGAATCGTTTGTACCCGTTTGTACCGCCGCCAGTTTCGATTGTACCCTTAAGGGGGTGATTGTACCGAATTTTCAAAATAAGGGTAAGAGCTATCTTCGCCATTTTTAGAGATATTTTAAATCTGCAAGCGGGTGCTGTTTCGGAATCGTTTGTACCTATTTGTACCGCCGCCAGTTTCGATTGTACCCTTAAGGGGGTGATTGTACCAAATTTTCAAAATAAGGGTAAGAACTATTTTCGTCATTTTTAGAGATATTTTAAATCCGCAAGCGGGTGCTGTTTCGGAATCGTTTGTACCCGTTTGTACCGCCGCCAGTTTCGATTGTACCCTTAAGGGGGTGATTGTACCGAATTTTCAAAATAAGGGTAAGAGCTATCTTCGCCATTTTTAGAGATATTTTAAATCTGCAAGCGGGTGCTGTTTCGGAATCGTTTGTACCCGTTTGTACCGCCGCCAGTTTCGATTGTACCCTTAAGGGGGTGATTGTACCGAATTTTCAAAATAAGGGTAAGAGCTATCTTCGCCATTTTTAGAGATATTTTAAATCTGCAAGCGGGTGCTGTTTCGGAATCGTTTGTACCTATTTGTACCGCCGCCAGTTTCGATTGTACCCTTAAGGGGGTGATTGTACCAAATTTTCAAAATAAGGGTAAGAGCTATCTTCGTCATTTTTAGAGAAATTTTAAATCCGCAAGCGGGTGCTGTTTCGGAATCGTTTGTACCCGTTTGTACCGCCGCCAGTTTCGATTGTACCCTTAAGGGGGTGATTGTACCGGATTTTCAAAATAAGGGTAAGAGCTATCTTCGCCATTTTTAGAGATATTTTAAATCTGCAAGCGGGTGCTGTTTCGGAATCGTTTGTACCTATTTGTACCGCCGCCAGTTTCGATTGTACCCTTAAGGGGGTGATTGTACCAAATTTTCAAAATAAGGGTAAGAACTATTTTCGTCATTTTTAGAGATATTTTAAATCCGCAAGCGGGTGCTGTTTCGGAATCGTTTGTACCCGTTTGTACCGCCGCCAGTTTCGATTGTACCCTTAAGGGGGTGATTGTACCGAATTTTCAAAATAAGGGTAAGAGCTATCTTCGCCATTTTTAGAGATATTTTAAATCTGCAAGCGGGTGCTGTTTCGGAATCGTTTGTACCCGTTTGTACCGCCGCCAGTTTCGATTGTACCCTTAAGGGGGTGATTGTACCGGATTTTCAAAATAAAGGTAAGAGCTATTTTCGCCATTTTTAGAGATATTTTAAATTCGCAAGCGGGTGCTGTTTCGGAATCGTTTGTACCCGTTTATACCGCCGCCAGTTTCGTTTGTACCCTTAAAGGGGTGATTGTACCGAATTTTCAAAATAAGGGTAAGAACTAAATAATGAAATTAATTGCCATTCCAACATTAGTAACTTGGTTTCTTCAAACTTATTAACTTATTATTTTCGAACCCTTTGAGGTACAAACGAAATAAAAAGCGGTACAAACGGGTACTAACGATTCTCTGTCGAACCCTGTTGACCGTTTCGCGATATCTTAAAAAATAGTGGATTTACCGTTTTAACGTTAGTCTAATAATTTAAAATAATTGTACTTCCGAACCTTTTGAGGTACAAACGAAATAAAAAGCGGTACAAACGGGTACAAACGATTCTCTATCAAATGACATTAATAAAATTAAAATATCTTAAAGTTGAGTTCTGGCCATTTTTAACCACCTTATATCTCCGAACCCTTTGAGGTACAAACGAAATGAAAAGTGGTACAAACGGATACAAACGATTCTCTATCGAATGACATTAATGAAATTAAAATATCTTAAAGTTGAGTTCTGGCCATTTTTAACCACCTTATATCTCCGAACCCTTTGAGGTACAAACGAAATAAAAAGCGGTACAAACGGGTACAAACGATTCTCTATCGAATGACATTAATGAAATTAAAGTATCGTAAAGTTGGGTTCTGGCCATTTTTAACCACCTTATATCTGCGAACCCTTTGAGGTACAAACGAAATGAAAAGCGGTACAAACGGGTACAAACGAAGTACAAACAAATTATATTATTAATTTTTAATTTTCGTAAAGTCGGGCTCCAGGTTCACAAAGGTCAATATACCGCGGTGGGGAGCCAGCGCGAGCCGCGCCACTCTTGGCAGTCTCTCGGGTATAGCCGTAGCGAACAGACGTATCTCACTCCGCTCCGACAGCATACGTGTTATACTTTACAACCGAGTACTCCCGCGTAACCGCGCGTTAAACTATCTCGTTCTACAATAGCGAGAGGCACACAATTGCCATTACGATCGAGTGTTTGCCGATAACGACGTTTAGTAATTCGGATACTTTATTAATTTCCGGAAGTACATATCGAGTATACTACAACCGCGAACATAGTGTTACGTGGCTACGACATATTGTACGGACAGTGTTAATTATCGTATGTGACAACCGAATGCACCGGCGTTTATTGTGCGCACGAACATTGTAACATAGAGTGACAAATAATTGTGCGACTTATTGCGAGGAATTGTGACGCATAAGTACGACGATTGTGAAACGGCTTGTAGTGCTGGAAGAATAAGCTACTATTAAAGAATTGATAATTCTAAATCAAGAGTCTCAACATTAATTACATAATTACCCATACTCACCTGATACTTACCTTGTCCATTGGCGATGATCATGCGTGGTCCAACGACGATCTGGTATGCGATGTAAAGCGAGGATCCAGGGAAGTCAAGCAGCAGCGGTGATCCATCCGGGGCAGGAGCTGAAACAGGGAAAGAGTATTAGTGCGTAATTAGTATTAATTAGGGAGACATCCGGTGATCCGGTAGGCGATGTAAAGCGAGGATCCGGGGAGCCGAAGCAGCATCGACGGTCCATCCTGGGCGTCCATCTGAAACATAAAAAATAATATTAGTAAAGGATACGAAGTCCTCCAACCTTCTCGGTAGTGACAGGATAAACCGAGTGGCGACCGTGAGAAAGGAAACCATTACGCGTGATCCGCGCCTCCATGTGACTTCGTCCGGTCACAGCCTTACCCCTTAAATTCTCTACAAAAAAAAAGAAGTATAAGTTTTTTTTCCTATGACCAATAGTTTTGGCGCTAAAGCCGGAAGAAGTAGGATACTTTTTGTAACAAACGGTTTTAGCGACTCTATCTCGCCGTATCTCACTTCTCAGATAAATGGCGTTGTTGGACTTGGTTAGTGGAGCGAGTGTGTTGTGCATGCGTATGAGAGTTGCGGATAAATTAGGCGAGAGTTTAGAGGGAAACAGGAGTCGAGGTGAGCGTTAAACCGGTAGAAAGGTAGGAAAAAGATCTTAAATTTAGGATAGGATAATAGAAGTAGCAGGGAAATATTAATTAGTGAAAGAAAAGAGCGCTAAATGTTGTAGAGAAAGGGAGAGGTTAGGTGAGAGAAGGCGGGAAAATAACGCGGTGCGTTCCAAAAGGGAGCGAGATTTGCGTCACGCATAGAGTAGATAGCGTCACTAGACGGAACAGTCTAGGCATAGAGGCAGCGGTTAAGAAGATTGACTAGAAGGCAAGTGTGAACGTGGGACGTACAGGATGGAAGGAGAAGCGGACGAGAGCGGGAAAGCAGCAATAAGGAAGAGTTCAAGCAGTGAGAAAACGAACAAAGACATTTTTGCCACACCAAAGGAAGAAAAAAGAGGAACAGGAAGACTTACAAAAGAGGAGTTAAGAATGAGAGAAAGATCGAACTCGGTCAGTATACTGGAGTTTATGACGAGCGATAACAGCACGGCATGCGAGTTAGCGACAGCTAAGAGGAAAAGAGAGGAAAACGAACAACGTGCGAAGGAAATTTTCAAGAGAGACAACAAGACTGTGAGAACGCCACCAGGAATGGGCAAATCGAAGGAAGGAGTCGGCGCTGTAGGTGAGAAGAGAGAAGCGGGAGTTCTGTCTGCAACAAAGAAGGATGAAGAGGACGGTTTGCTATTAGCAATCTTGAGACAGATTAGAGACGAGATGAGGGACATGAGGGACGAGATGAGAGAGATGAGAGAGAGGATGAACGTCTTAGAAGAGGGTTGGAGAAAAAAAGAAGAAAAGGTAGCGGAGAGGATGGATAAGATAGAAGAAAGACTATCGAAGATCGAACGAAGGAGTGAAAACATAACGGATGAGGCGACCGGCGGCAAAATGGAGGAGATTGTGGAAAAGGTGGAGGAGATGGTTAGGAAGAGAGAAAGAAATATGAAGGAAAAGAAGGAAAAGAAAAATAATCTAGTGATCAGAGGTTTACATAAAGAGGAAAACAAGAGTTTAATGGACACAGCGGAGACGTTTCTTGAGAGGGAGTTCGGTGCAAAAACGGGAATAAAAAAGATGCGGTCAACAGGCAGGGTAGGAAGAAAGATAGTAATTGTTGAAATGGACTGCTGGGAATCGAAGGATAATATCATGAAGGAAAAGAAGAAGCTAGGAAGTAGGAAAATTTTCATTGATCACGACCTGACCTTTGAGGACAGAGAAGTGCAAAGATGGATAAAAGAAAGGGCATGGAAAGAGAAAACAGAAGGAAAATGGGTGAAAATAGGTTATAGGAAGCTAGAGGTGCAAGGTAGGAAGTACGTGTGGAGCGAGGTAGAAAATACGCTAATAGAAAAAGAACATTTTTAGATGGCTGCCAAGTTAGGAGAAGAGTACCAGCAAGTTATGACATTCAAGAGGACAACAGGCGAACAACACGAAAGGAGGTCGAAAAAGCGAAGCAGCAAAAGAATGAAAATAGGCGAAAGATAATTTTTTGGAATGTTGCGGGTATTGAGAGGCAGGACAAAGATTTCTGGAATTACATAGTAGGTTTCGATTTTATAGGGTTATGTGAAACATGGTTAGAAGAAAAGGGATGGGATAGAATCAAGGGTAGACTGCCAGAAACGCACAACTGGAAAAACATTAACGCGGTAAAGGAAAGGAAGAAGGGTAGGGCGAAGGGAGGTTTATTAATAGGTATTAGAAAAGACTGGGTGGCGGAAGTGGAGAATTATGAAAGTGTATTGATTACAGAAAGAATTGCGCGAACGAGAATAGTAAAAGAGGAAAAAAGACTAAATATTTTTACAGTATATAATGTAGGAGCAAAGAAAGATGTTGAAAAGATAATGTCGAAAATAACAAAGCAATGCGAAGGATGCGAAGGAGAGGATATTATTATAGGAGGCAATTTTAATATTAGAATAAGAAACTTAGGAGGTTGTAGGGACAGGGAGTGTGACTTTGAAAAGGAGAGTAAAGACAAAGTCACATAGGTGACGGCGGTAGAAGTTTTGTGGATATGATAAATGAAAAAGGATGGTATTTTTTGAATGGATGTACAGAGGGGGATTAGGATGAGAATATACGTATGTGGGTGCGAGAGGGTGCTCGGTAATTGATTATGCAATTGTAAACGATAGTGCGCAAGAGCGAGTGTTGGAATTTAGAATAGGAGACAGGGTGGACTCGGATCATTTGCCTCTGACTTTGTTACTGGAGGAAGAGAAGAATACGAGACAAATGGAGGGATGGGCAGAAGGGGAAGAAGAGGAACAGAATATGTCAAAGAAAGATCATATGTTGGAACAAAGATGCAAGGAAATTATACAGGGAGAGGACGGAGGCATGGAATGAAAACGAGGACCAGGAAATTGAGTCGGTGGATAGGAAATGGGAGAAAATCAAAAACTGGATTCTTGGAGCCTTAGTTTATAAGAAAGTTAAGATTAAAAAGAGAAGGAAAATAGGGCACAAAGACTGGTGGGATAGGAGTTGTACCAGCAAGAAGAGGGAGGTGAAAAAAAAGTACAGAAGATGGAGAAATGGAAAGGGAAATAAGGAAGACTATTTGGAAGGAAAGAAATGCCTGAAGGGGTGGTTAGAGAGGAAAAGGATGGAGGAGAGAGGGAAGAAGAGGAATTAAGAAAACTGAAGGACGAGAAGAAAATCTGGAACTACATAAACAGTCGAAGAAAGAAGAAAGAATGGAAAGAGAATAATATTCCGAAAGAGAACTGGAGAAGTTACTTCATGGAGTTGTTAGGTGGGACCGAGATGGAGGGAAGAGATGAGGCGTCGGAGGTGCGTGACATGGGAACAGAAGAAAGAAATGAGGAACAGGTTCAAGATATAGAAAGGGAGCTGCAAGAGGAGGAGATAGTGAGGGCAGTCAGGAACATGAAGTTAGGCAAAGCTGCGGGTGTCGATGGAATCCCAATGAAAGCATGGCTGTATGGTGGCGCAGCGGTAAGAAGGACTCTAACTAATCTGTTGAAGCTCATTTGAAAGGAAGGTAAAATTCCGACCGAATGGCGAACAAGTATAGTTGTCCCCTTATACAAAAAAAGGAATAAAGAGAGAACAGACAACTATAGAGGGATCTCTTTGCTGTGCACTGCATACAAGGTATATGCGGAAATTCTAAAGAACAGATTGGAGGAAGTAATGGAGAGGAAAGGGATGATACCTGACAGCCAAGCCGGCTTTAAGAAAAGGAGGTTTACGATGGATAACATATTTATCTTGAACCATATAGTGCAAAGGGAAAAGGAGAAAGGTATGACAATTGAGAAAGACAAGATTTTTGCAATATTTGTGAATCTAAGGGCAGCATTCGACAACGTTGACAGAGAAATTTTATGGGAGATAATGGAAGAGAAGGGAGTAGATCGCAGTTTAATAAACAGGATAAAAGAAATTTACAAAGAGACGGAGGTGACAATACGAACGAGGGATGGGTTCACAAGGTGCTTCAAGACGAAGAAAGGTGTAAGGCAGGGCTGTGTGATGAGTCCCGCCCTGTTCATTTATACAATGCGGACATTGATAAAGTTTTAGAAAATCGTGGTATAGGAGGAGTGGGGCTTGGAGGAGTGAGAGTGTGGTCATTAGCATACGCGGACGACATGGTTTTGGTAGCGAAAAATAGAGAGGCTTTACTAGATATGAGCATGTTAAAAATATTCTTAAAAGAAAGAAAATTAGAATTAAATACAGAAAAAACTAATGTGTTGGTATTTAACAGTAAAGGAAAAAAAGGCAGAATGACATGGAAATGGGGCGAAAAAATAATAGAGGAAGTAAAAATGTTTAAATATCTGGGTTTCACGTTTAAATAGAAAGGTAATTATGTCGATCATATAAAAGAGCTGAAAAGGAAAGGAAGGATCGTTGCAAATATGGTCTGGGGTTTAGGAGAAAGATTATGTAAAGATGATTTTAATAGGAGATGGACGCTTTTTAAGTACCTAGTGAAAAGTGTGATGGAACACGGAGCAGAGATATGAGGGTGGAGTGAAAAAAAGGAGCTGGAAAAAGTCATGTTGGATTATGTAAGATGGATATTTAGACTAGATTTTTGCACACCGAGGTATGTAATACTAAGGGAAATAGGACTAGAGAAACTTAAAATCTGTTGGGGTATAAGAGCCATGAGGTTCGAGAAGAGAAGCAGAGGGAAAAACGATGGTAGTTTAGTAAAGGCATGTTGGGATGAAAAGGACACAAGGGATAAAAAGAAAAAAGATTTATATAATTTGGAACGAGAAAGATTTTATAATAGCAATGGTTGGAGCTCTGAAGTAATAAAAGAATTAAATAATGAAGGTAAAAATACTGAAGGCTTAGTAAGAATAAGGGAACAGGATATTCAAGGGCAAATAATAAACAGTAAAATAGCAAAGGCAAGGTATAATACAAGGTATAACAGAAGCGAGCAACAAAACACCGAGTTATTTATTAAAAGCAAACTTGGATAAAGTTAAAACAGGAGACGAGATTAGAGCGATGGTAAAATTAAGGTGCGGCAATTTCGAGGACGCAAATAAATACTGGTTTGATGAAGAAGATACGAAGTGTAGATTCTGCAAGTCAGGTAGGGAGCAATTTAAAGCATTATCTAAGCGAGTGCAATATTACAAGTATGTGGTTTGAGAATTTAGGTAGGAATAACGGAGAACGATTAGAAAATATATGCGATGACAAATTTAGAATGGAAAAGGTAAAGGTGCTAAATAGATTATGGAAAAGGAGAGAGGAATGCTACAAAAAAAATAACGGTTGTAAATAATAATGTAAATAATAATGTTTGTAAAGAAGAATGTTGTTTGATGTGCGGATGGATGTGTGAGTTAAGTGGAATTGTAAACCAAGTCCTTTCTTGGCGTATAGCTGAAATAAAGACAATATATAGGTAAATGGCGTTGTTATTGTGCTAGTGAAACGTTGTCGTTTCACACATCTGGCTTTGTATTATTTACTCGACAATGCTATAAGTACACTCTTTGTTATATAGTTATGACAATTATCTCACTGTTTACAATGTCCTGTTTACAATACTAGTCCAGTCACTATGTACATTTAAAAAAGACATAATTCCGACCCAGGATTTTTCTTTTGGGGGGTGTTGGGGGGCTCAAGAAAAGCTTAATCTCAAGTTTTCGACCTCTGTTTCCCGCTTGCTTTTTTTACGGGAGTAAAAAATGTGAAAAAATGGTTTTTCCGCGATAACTCGGTTTCTAATAAAGTTACAAGGTCGAATCGGAGCTCATTTTAAAGCTTTTTTTACGCTCTACAAATTATGTCGTATAACATTTTTACGTATAATCGATTGTTTTCGAGACATCGAACGAGAAAGAGAAATAAAAAAGTATGATATTTAGTTTTTTTCTTTTTACTCATTATTGTCGTCCGAAATTGCAAAAATGCTTCAAATAAAACTTGTAGAGCGTAAAAAAACCTACAATTTTTGTTGGTTATTCATTTCATTTCGTTGAACATTACGCCTTGTAGAGCGCTTCAAAGTGGAGAGTCGTCGCCATCGCGTCAGCGGCGCGTTGGTTACGTCGATACGCGGCACCGAACGCTTTCGCTAAGATTTCCGACTTTATTGACGCAAAAAAGTAACATAATAGGTGTTTTTTATAGGATTTTTCCCGCTCTACAAGTTACGTTCAGTGATATTTTGGCGTACGATCGATAGTTTTCGAGATATCAAACGAGAAAAGGAAAAATTGAGCATTTTTGTTCGTTTTTTTCTATTTTATCGTTTTTCGCACACGGATCTGTATAAACGCTTCAAATAAAACTTGCACAGCAATAAAAATCGTAAAATGTTCTTATTTATTACTTTCATTTCGTTAAAAATTTCATATCGCACTACGCCTCAAAGTTGCAAATAAATCTTGCAAAGCCTGAAATTATTGTAGCTATTTTGAAACCGTCAAGTTTTCTTAAGGGAATCAAACACGCATTTGCTATTGCAGATAGTTGTTTTGAAACGAAAATCACACTTACCGTTTCATTGAAGAATACATGAAAGCGTGCAGTTTTATATCTATGTGACAATATTCTGTGAAGTAAGTTTATAAGTAATAAGTGGAAGGTATGTAATTGAAAACATTTTGTTCATTACTTAAGGATGTATGTGTCGTACAGTCCTTGCTAAAAGCTAAACTTTTCAATAAAAGAAGACTTTGCACGTATGTCAAACAACTCAAAATTTTTTATATGTTAGAAGGGATTACCGTTAACAGTTTGAGTATAATTTTTTGTTATTTAAATAATTAGTATTGTTTAAACAATTTAAAAAATTTTTTTGTGGCAAAAAATTTTGAAACTTAAAATACAATATCAATGATGTATGTTTGACACATAAAAAAAGTTGAAGAAATATCTTAATGGCTTATTTATATTTTATTTATATTTACAGCAAAGTGTCGATTCTCTATAAAGGATTATGTTAATTTTATCAACTTTAAACTTAAATAACTCTTAGATAACTTCAAAATTTCACAGAGTATTTTTAATTTAATTTAGAAACAATTTACAGCACTTCCTGAATATATTTAAAATACCTCTAATACATCCTTAATTACAATAACTTTTAAACCAGTAAGAGAATTGTGCTAAAATTTTACACAGATACTTAGACGTAATAATAGAACAATCTATGAAATTTTTAGATTTTTGGCAATGCTTTTGAGATAGCACCCATACATCCTTAATAAATAACAAGTTATTCTTGTCTTAAACGTTTTGGTCGTGGCTGATTGTCGCTATCGTCTTCTTGAAGTTGAACTTCGTTCGGGTGTTGCTCGTCGTCTTCGTCATCGTTGAAGTCATCCATCTCACTTGCCATAATTTCTGCCGGAGTTATCGAATTCAGGCATGTTTGTCCGGAACAGTGATAGCAAATCATCGAACATTTAATGCTTGCTTTTCGGCAACCACACGAGCCACTGCAGTTTCCCTTGCATTTACATGAAATTAACTGCAGTAGCTCAGCAGGCGCAGGTGGGGCTTGAGTTGTGATTGGCTGTAAACCTGCAAATGTCCTTTTCCAACCCCATTCTTCGGGATCTTTGTAATTGCCAAGCCAAGTTTGCACTTGTTGGTATGTGCGCAAAATATGTTCACGTGCTGAGGTTTTCGTTGGAGGCAGCACGGACAAATTCAATTTCGTGTTCGAAGACGCTTTTAAGAAACGTTTAAACCGAAGTGTGTCTAAACATTTCTCTTGTTTATCACCGCCATACAAAGCGACGAGAAACACTTCTCCGGCTGACACGAGGATTTCGGGATCGATGTTTTTTACTTTAAAAAGTTCCACCTCTGACTGCAAATCCGGCCGATTTTTCAATGTAGTTATGAATTTCAATTTTCCTACGTTGAACAGACAGGACGTGGTATCGCACCCGCTGAACGCATGGAGAAAAAAGATGTTGTCACGTACAAAGTCATAATGTTTGAAGCTTGTTCCATCAAAAATTGTTTCTTGACTTTTACCTTTTGCAGGCTTTTTGAAGAATATGTTCGGTGTATTCGGGGCGAGTCCAGTCAGTAGAACAAGGAGGTCGATGTCTTCTCCAACAATTTCTGCAGAGTCATAAATTTGCAATTTCTCAATAGCTGTATGTACAATTAGTACATCTGCATCTTCGATCGCTTGTCGAACTTCGATTCCAGCTACCTCGAAATGAGTACGAAGCATATTTATGAACTTCTCTTTGTTTGTCTCGTTAGATAGAAATTTGTCTTGACTGATTGTCGGCATTGTTGTTTCGTTGAAAACAAAGTCTGGGCATCGGTTTTTTCTGAGGCGCCTCATTCTCTCCGATGATTTCGTTCCCGCAAGTGTGACATCATTTGTGTAGCCGTCAAAGACGATACAAACATTACTCCCAAAATTGTTCTGGACGTATTTCACATACCTTGAACAAATAAGCTGAAAACTTTTGACTCTGTCCCAGACAACTTTGTGTAATAGGAATCCACCGTCTATTACTTGTGCATGATTGTCTCCGATTTGCACATTTTCTAACGGTGCAAATGCACTGTACAATGACGATTTGGCTCCTTTGCGCATTCCTTCTTCGGAGAATAAAGTAAGTGGAAATGGCGCAAGGTCAAATGCCAAGTAATTTTTAATATCACTTTCCGAATGTTTGGTGATGCACATTCTCTGAAACAACAGCAATGGATCGATCGGAATACTGGTAGATTTGATTGTAACAGAACTGTTAATTACAGCCAATGGCTGAACTTTATCCTTTCGTTTGAAAGTTACAGAGTCAAATTGTTTTCCTACGATGTTAGACATCATGTCATAACCAATCTCGTCTGCACGGTGACAATTAATACTATCATTTCCAATAATTCCTGTCCCTATCGAAATTAAATTCTCTCCTTCAGGAAATGGATTGTGGGATGCCAGCCAAAAGTCCAATTTTTCAACATCTGCGTTGTCTCTGGCGACTCTTGTTGGACGCATGTCGACGTGTTGCTCAGTAGTAGCACATGTTATTGCTGCAAATTTTTCAATTTGTTCGCAAACACTTTGAAGAGAGACCATGCCCAACGTCCATGAAGTGATTGAGCAGTCGGACATGCCTCGATGAGTTAACCCTCCAGCTGTCTTCATTGAGCGCATTAAAACCTGCTCGATGGTCTGATCCGACATGATGCCGGACCAGAACTTGTCCGTTCTGCGAATGGTAAAATACCCTTTTTTCGTGAAATTATCAAATTCATCAGCAGGCATTGTCTCATGAAGCGATCTCATTTGCTGCAGGTAGAGATGGGCAGACTTTGCATATAGAAAATGGCCGCTGGCATGAAAGTAAGGCAGCATTTTCTGTATGGTATTGAGATGAAGATTCCAATTTCCGGTACGTTCAGCTTCAATGAAGTTCTTGACCAATGTTACCATTTCGTAGTACTGAATCCATAATCTCGCTGTAGGACTTTGGTTCTTCATTTTTTTCAGTTGCTCGTGGAATTTGTCTATAATTTTTAGGACGTCTTCATTGCTGCAGGCTTCCAGCACAGCAGGTCGATTGAGAGCTTCAGTGAAGTCATCTAATACATCGCGTTCCTCGTCAGTGAACTCTATGGTGTTCAGAATCATTTTTGTTATAGCCAAGTGCGTTAAAATGTGAATACGAATTGCTCTTGAGTATGCATGTCCGTCAAGAATTTTTTTAACGCAATTTTCTGCATAAATTAATTGAAAAAGTTCTTCGATTCCGCTGCCCAACATAATAAAACCGATTGATCCTAGAAAGGACATTAGGAGGTGAAATCCTCCGAGCCTTACGATGACTTTGCTCAAATCAGAAGATGGATCAGCAGCTGCCACTATATCGCAAGCTTTCCAAAAGAGCGGTTGGTCGAAAGTAACTAAACACGATTTTTGATTGGAACGCTTACATCTTTCAACTGCTTGAAGAAGTGATGTGTATACAGTATCGTATTCAGAAGGTGGTGCATTGATGAACGGAAGGCATATGATTTTAGACGTTTCATACGACAAATCCGAAGTCACTTGCTCCATGAAGCCGTTCCAGCCAGGCGTATCGAAAACACATGTCCATTTTCCGTATTGCCATATGAAGTCTGGCACAGTAGGTAAAATGTCCCGCGAAATTTTGAACAGGTCATTGATATCAGCGACACGGATGGTTTGCAATCCCGCTGATGCGTGTTTTTGGTAATTCAGTACTGAAATCGCTCCCAGTTGAGCAATCTCTGTGGCTGATTTGCTTCCGATGATACGAGATAAGTGTGAATCTTTTTCAATGGCAGTGGAGGGTGTGATACATTGAATGCCACCCATTGCATGAAAAGTGCCTCGTCCATCCAAGGTGTTTGTATTAAAATCAGCGTTGTCAAACACGAACTGAAAAAAAGAATTGTCCAAAACGTTACGTTCTTTTCCATGAATGCTGGAGTTTTCAAACATGGACACTTCTTTGTACGATGCGCTGAATCCCATATTTGATAAGATGTTGATGAGATTTTTTGATCCAAACTTTTTATACAAAAATGCTCCAATGCCGATCTGAAGTGGGGAAAGAAATGAGCGTGGTCGTACAGCCGTTATAATTGCATGCGCAATCGAAATACACTTTCTATCCCAAGGCTCAAGCGAACCGCGTTTATCTTTAGTTATGATTTCGGACAAGAACACTTGCAATGTTTCAGGCACAGCAGACTTCACATCTTTAATGAAGTCGTCGGGTGGTGGGTAATTATCTGTCTCGTAAATTACCGAGCGAATGTCAGTACGAAGTATAGCCGCGGCTTCACGTAAAACTCGAAGCTTTTCTTCGTGAGGGTCCTTTTTTTTCTCATTGTACCATTTGTCTGTGAGTAGTTGATAACCAACATTTCGGAAACAAACCATAGTACCACGATTTTGTCTTTCGACAATGAGAATATCATCACCATACTTGTCAAGTAATCGTCTTTTAATGGTTTTAAGATGAGGAATGTGACTTGTTTTTACTTGTGCGACTAATGTATTAAGTGAAAATTGACACTCACTAGAATTATCTTCGAGGTAGGTAAAAATTTGTTCCATAGCATCATCTATTACGTTCTCTTGTGGTCTTCCTACTGGCGTACATGAGGTCACTACTTTAACTACATGTTCGTAACATTTTCTGTGGTATCGAGCTCCCACGGCGACAAGATCAGGGACAAGATTGAGGCGATTCACAATTGCACGAGCAACTTCATCATTGCGACCACCAAGTTTTGTCAGAATATATTCTTTCGACGAATCGTGATTTATTAAAGAAATTCTTACTCAATATTTAGCAGGTACTTTTGATGACGATTCTTTCGCTTCTTTACCGCAAAATAAGCTATTTTTCTTGAAATAAAAATCTGGATGACACTGTTCTTCTCTTGATGTTGATGGTGATTTGCCATTGCCACTTCGCCGAGAAGCCAACAAAGCTAATCGTTTATTCGAATACGTTTTGTAACACGCCCCGTGTACAGCAACTTCGGTCAATGTCTGCAACTTTCGATGATATTCCGCATCTCCTCTTTGCTCGCTCGCCAATAAAAGAGATTTAATACCTCTCGATTTCACCACTTGAACGTCTGTTATCAAAGGTTTTTTACATATAAAACAATCCGAGTCACTCATTGTTGTTCATTAAAAACTGCACTAACAAAATGTCCACAAAATTCTCGTTTTGAAAAGCATCCGCTCGCTGCGATATACAGAAACGACTGGCAAATGCAATAAAAAGAACCAGCGAGCAGATGTTTACTATAGACTATATATTATAAAAAACAAAAACGAAATAAACGACCATATTGTTATTTTTCCCTTTCTTGTTTGATGTCTCGAAAACAATCGATCGTAGGCCGATCGTGTGGTGTCCGAAAAGCAGGCATTAAATGTTCGATGATTTGCTATCACTGTTACGGACAAACATGCCTGAATTCGATAACTCCGGCAGAAATTATGGCAAGTGAGATGGATGACTTCAACGATGACGAAGACGACGAGCAACACCCGAACGAAGTTTAACTTCAAGAAGACGATAGCGACAATCAGCCACGACCAAAACGTTTAAGACACGAATAACTTGTTATTTATTAAGTAATGAACAAAATGTTTTCAATTACATACCTTCCACTTATTACTTATAAACTTACTTCACAGAATATTGTCACATAGATATAAAACTGCACGCTTTCATGTATTCTTCAATGAAACGGTAAGTGTGATTTTCGTTTCAAAACAACTATCTGCAATGGCAAATGCGTGTTTGATTCCCTTAAGAAAACTTGACGGTTTCAAAATAGCTACAATAATTTCAGGCTTTGCAAGATTTATTTGCAACTTTGAGGCGTAGTGCGATATGAAATTTTTAACGAAATGAAAGTAATAAATAAGAACATTTTACGATTTTTATTGCTGTGCAAGTTTTATTTGAAGCGTTTATACAGATCCGTGTGCGAAAAACGATAAAATAGAAAAAAACGAACAAAAATGCTCAATTTTTCTTTTTCTCGTTTGATATCTCGAAAACTATCGATCGTACGCCAAAATATCACTGAACGTAACTTGTAGAGCGGGAAAAATCCTATAAAAAACACCTATTATGTTACTTTTTTGCGTCAATAAAGTCGGAAATCTTAGCGAAAGCGTTCGGTGCCGCGTATCGACGTAACCAACGCGCCGCTGACGCGATGGCGACGACTCTCCACTTTGAAGCGCTCTACAAGGCGTAATGTTCAACGAAATGAAATGAATAACCAACAAAAATTGTAGGTTTTTTTACGCTCTACAAGTTTTATTTGAAGCATTTTTGCAATTTCGGACGACAATAATGAGTAAAAAGAAAAAAACTAAATATCATACTTTTTTATTTCTCTTTCTCGTTCGATGTCTCGAAAACAATCGATTATACGTAAAAATGTTATACGACATAATTTGTAGAGCGTAAAAAAAGCTTTAAAATGAGCTCCGATTCGACCTTGTAACTTTATTAGAAACCGAGTTATCGCGGAAAAACCATTTTTTCACATTTTTTACTTCCGTAAAAAAAGCAAGCGGGAAACAGAGGTCGAAAACTTGAGATTAAGCTTTTCTTGAGCCCCCCAACACCCCCCAAAAGAAAAATCCTGGGTCGGAATTATGTCTTTTTTAATCCGTTTTTTTGTACATAATGACTGGACTATACGTCCTTCGGTGGCTGGGCTCAGGTCAAAATTTAGTATAGCATTGGCTTTGGTCGACGTTACATGTGTTTTTCGTGTTCCTATACTAAAATAAAATTATGAATTTAGAGCAGTATTTTATTTGTGAGGAGACGTTATCCCGCGGTGATACAGTTGATGTCAAAGAGAGAGGGATTAAAACTCTCATCGAGAGCAGTAGAGAGAGAAAAGACAATAAACAATTATTCCTAAGGGGATTAAACTATGTAACTGCACGTCAAGTGCCAGAAATCTTATATAAATAAAAAACTTATAATTGCATCAATGAGAGCCAAGAAGAAAGCTGTTCCTAATGTAATCGGCTCCCGAAGATCGAGCATTCCATCTTTCGACTTCTAGACGACATGTCTGTTCTGCGCGAAAGATGTATCAGAAAAATTTGTAAAAAAAAACAAACAAAGAAAAATGTTGCAAGGCGCGATACTGTGCACGTGATCAATACGATGCAAGTTAAAGAAAATATTTTGGAAACTGCAAAGAAACTGTAAGTATGCGCATCTTAAACGTAACGGATTTAGTTGCAGCCCAGGGTCGATACCACGGTTCATGTATGCGAAAATTTTTTCATTCTTTAAAAACGTACGAGGTTCCCGGACGTCCCGAAACCGAATATGCAAAAACAGCTGTTGACTTTATTTGTTCGTTTCTCGAAGAACATCGTGATAAATGCCAGTTTTTATTAACTAAAATTTTAAAAGAGTATAAAGGCGCTATTTCTACAAATAATACGCTTAAAAAAAGTTGCAAGAGAAGTATGGTGACGATATTATTTTTACTACAAAACAAAAAAAAACTCATTTTATGCTTCCGTGACACAGGCCACAAAATTCTGACCAGTAACTGGTATGAAAAGCGAAATTTAGATATAAAAGAAGAGTGTTCGAGAGTCCGCGGGTTAGAGACAGCACGAGGAGGACAAGTACACGCACGTAGATCAAAACTCAAAAGTTGTATAACAGAGTTTAATAGAATATAATGTTCAATATGTACACGTATTTACAAGTCTTTGTTTTAGGCGAAATGCCGTTAGCGGTAGCGCGCACAGAGTTGATACGGCAAAAGCGGCGAAAGCGATCGAGCGAGCGTGTTCGAATTACTAGGCGAAGCGTTAATCGGTGTGCAAAAGCGTTTCTACTTGCGGGGACTGCGAACGAGTGCCTTTTCGCGGCGCAGCGGCGATCTTTTATTGCCTCCGAGAAGATGCTCTCTCTGGGCTAATTACCAATGAAATCCTCGCGTTTTTGAACATTGAGGGAATTTCGAGTACTTAGTGCGTGATTGGTGGCTGAGGGCCGATCGCGGGTGCGTTCGTACTTAACGGGCGCGGAGCTCGGTTTTCGGATAGGTGATTGGCCGCCGTTGGCCTACGTCATCGTGCTCGCGACAGAGTTTCGGTTAACGCTCCGACGAGATCGTTGATTGTTTTCGATCGCAGTGTTTACAGCATGGAATTTTCCTTTGTTTGCTTGACTTTGTTATTAACTCGCAAAAGTCACCGATTTCGGGAGGCGACTAGCGAAAATATCCATGCTGTAACTTGACGATAATGCGGCTGCTTTAACGCGATTTTTATCGAATGCTTTATTATGCGAATTCTCACGATCTCAAACATCCCGCCCGCCTCGTCATATGTTGACGAAATGCGACGGTGCGCTCGATGGAGCGATAGCAGTCGCGGCAGGAAGTATCGATTGACGATCGATTAGCGTGATCGCGATTCCGGCGCGCGTGGTACTCGAGCTATGGCGGGGTTGTGCGGCTGCGCAGTATCACAACACGCGGTGCTCTCGAGCGAGACACATAAACCGTGGCGTGAATATACGTACGTGAAAATTAAAGTGCTGTGACGTGAAGACAATTGACAAGTGTATTGAGCGGTGGCGGAAGGCCGGAAATGACAATCACGCGATGCAATTTTACATAGGCAGAAGGCCGATGCGGAAAATTAAAGTGTAAAATTAAGTGGCGATGGGCTCACGCATCCTCCTGCGGATGCTGGTCCTTGATCCAGGGAAGCAGCACGAGCTTGCACAGTGGGCGCACGAGCTCTGAGGTGGCGGTCCGGATCGTTGCAACTCGGGCCACGCCGTCGTCTCCGGGGTGCAGCCTCACGATGCGGGCAAGAGGCCATCGACTCGGAGGAGTGATCTCGGAGCGTACGAGACATAGGGCGCCCACGTCAGGAGCGTCCTCGGTTTTGTGCCACTTCGGCCGGGCTGTCATCCCGTGGATGTATTCGCGCGACCATCGAGACCAGAAATGATCGCGCATTTTCTGGATGTGTTGCCACCGGGATAGAGTGCCGTCGGCAGTTTTCTCGAGTGACGGTTCAGGCACTGCCAGAAGAGGGGCGCCGATGAGGAAGTGCCCCTCAAGTGTGAGTGCGGAGACGTCGTCGGGATCGTCGGATAAAGCCTGGAGCGGTCGGGAGTTCAGGCAGGCTTCAACTTGTGCGAGGAACGTGGACATTTCTTCGAAAGTGAGCGTGCTCTCTCCGATGACTCTTCGAAGGTGGTGTTTGGTCGACTTCACGGCAGCCTCCCAAAGTCCGCCGAAGTGTGGTGCGGCTGGCGGATTGAAATGCCACTTTACACCTTCGGAGGTGGCGAAATTGGCGATGCGACGGCCGTCGGCGGATGAGGCGCGGAAGAGATCCTGCAGGACTCGGTCGGCTCCGACGAAGTTCGTGCCACAGTCCGAGTAGATCTCCTCACAGAGGCCTCGACGTGCTGTGAAGCGACGGAATGCCGTCAGAAATGCATCCGTCGTGTAGTCGGAGACCACATCGAGATGTACGGCCTTGGTGCAGAGGCAGACGAACACGGCGATGAAGGCCTTGTGGGCCTTGTGCCCTCGTCCTCTGCTCGTGCGGACGAGAATGGGGCCGGCGTAGTCCAGGCCGGTTCGGAGGAAAGGGCGCGCCGGCGTGACTCGTCCTCGAGGAAGGTTTCCCATGGGCGGCTGTGGGGTGGCCGCTCGCCACCGTGTACAGGTGACGCAACGGTGTAGCGATTGTTTGACCACCGTCCGGTCCCGTGGGATCCAAAATCGCAGGCGAAGGAGACCGAGAGTGAGCTGCACTCCTCCGTGAAGTGTCCGACGGTGGCAGGTGTCGATCAGCAGCTGAGCGAGCCACGAAGACGGTGGAACGATCATCGGGTGCTTTTCATCGTGTGGCAGCGGTGCGTGCTTTAGCCGTCCTCCTGCTCTTAGCACGCCGTGGTCATCCAGGAAAGGATTTAAGTGCACCAGTGAACTTCTCGGTGGCACAGTGCGGTTGGAGGTGACTGCGGTGACTTCGGCGGCGTAGTGCAACCCTTGCACCACGCGGAGCCACAGAAACAGTGCCTCGTCGAGCTCGTCGGGTTGAAGCGTGAGCGCCGTCCGGGCGGCGGGGTGCCGCCATCGAGAGCTCCAGGCAGTGACTCTCAGTAGACGGTGCAAGGAGGAGAACCTGAGGAGCATTTCAGGCTCGGCCTCGACCTTCGTGGTGACGGCTTGCACCTTGGCTCGTTGCTCGGGCATCTCGTCCGCCGGCAGTTCGGGGTCCTTGTTCGGCCAGTGAGAGGAGTCCTTCTGGAGCCAGGCGGGACCCGTCCACCACAAGGGGTGCTGCAGTAGTTCGCTGGGTGAGATTCCCCTGGAAGCGCAATCGGCCGGATTGTCCCGTCCCGGGACGTGTCGCCACTGAGCGTCGGGAAGTTGCAGCTGGATGTGAGCCACGCGGTTTGCGACGAAGGTCTTCCAGCGTGAGGAGTGCCCTCGGATCCAGTGCAGCGTGGTTTCGGAGTCTGACCAGAGAATGACGGGTGCTGTGGACAAACTTAAGAGAGTGCGGTAGTGCTTTGCAAGGTTTGTGAGTGCAGCGGCGGCGCACAGTTCGAGGCGCGCCAGAGCCACTTGTTGTACCGGTGCTACTTTGCTCTTGGCGGCTAGAATCTGTACTGCCCGGCGGTTGTCTGAGACGACGCAGAGATACACGACAGCGGCGTATCCTCGTTCGGATGCGTCGGCGAAGCCGTGCAGCTCGAATTGCTGATTCTCGGCTGCTGTGCCGAGCCAGCGGTTCACGCGGAGGCCTTCGAGCTCGGGAAGTTCCTTGAAGAGGAGCTCCCAGCGGTGAGCGTCGGAGGAAGGGAGCGGAGTGTCCCAATCCAGCTGTTGAAGCCATGCGGATTGAATGAGGATCTTGGCGCGAATTACCACCGGAGCGAGCCATCCCAGCGGGTCGAAAAGACGTGCGGTTTCCGCGAGAACGCGTCGCTTGGTGTATTGTGTGATCGTGCGCGGGCGTATCGTGAACGCGAAACTGTCCTCGCGCGGGTACCACAGGAGGCCCAACGTGGTCTGGCTTTCGCTCAGCCAAGAGTGCGGTTCTTGGAACTGACGGTGTTCCACAGGAATGCCGGTTAGGGCGTCTTCAAAGTTCGATGACCACTTCCGAAGCGGGAACCCGCCCGCCATGCAGAGCTCGCGGAGTTCGGTCTGTAACGCGATCGCGCCGGGTATCGAGTCCGCCCCCGTCTGGACATCGTCGACGTAGCGATCCTCGAGCAGTGCGGCGGCGCCCTGAGGATGTCGCGATTTTTCGTCGTTGGCTAACTGGATGAGCGACCGGATTGCGAGAAACGGCGCGCACGTGAGTCCGTACGTCACCGTGTTCAGGAGCAGCTCGCGCATCAGCTCGGTCGCCCTGCTTCTCCATAGGATTCTCTGGAATCCGCGGTCCCGGGGATGCACGAGGATTTGCCGGTACATTTGTTTGATGTCCGTCACCAGGGCTACGCGGTGCCGGCGCCAAATCGCGTGATCACGTCGGCGAGCGCCGGCAAGAGGTTGGCGCCCACGTGCAAGTGCGAGTTCAATGAGTCGCCGGACTTCGTGCGTTGCGACCCGTTGAACACCACTCTGAGCTTGGTCGTGGTGCTGGCCTCCTTGAACACTCCGTGATGGGGTAGGTAGCACTTGCCTACGTCGTCGTCCTCGGAACTGCTCACCTCCGTCATGTGCTGCAGATCTTCATACTCCTGCATGAAGGCTCGGTAGAGCTCACCGAATCGCGGATCCTTCTCACACCGTCGCTCCATGACTGACAGCAGACGCTCTGCTGGCCTGCGCGTCTCAGCGAGGGTAGTTGGAGTGGTCCTGAACGGAAGTCTCACGACGTACCGTCCGGTCGCCGTACGCTCGTGGGTGCGCACGAAGAACTCCTCGCATTCTTTCTCTTCGGGCGTGAGAGCGACGGGAGAGGAGATGTCGGCTTCCTGTTCCCAAAAGCGGCGCACTAGATCGACCAGCTCGTGGTCGGCGGTGCATTGCAGAGAACTGCGGTGTCCATCCGTCGCGCCGTGCGGCCACGCTGGTGCGCGCCTCGTAGTCGAGCCCCGATACAACGAGAGACGCGGCAGAACGAACGCGACGGCCGAGATGGTGGACCCGGTCGTGTTGGAAGTGAGGCTCACCGTCACCTTCCCGCGGGTCGATCCCGATTTTAAGCCGCCGATCCCGGAAATTGACACGGCGGAGTAAGCGCGTTTAAGGCGGAGCTGTTGTGCTAGAGATTCCGAGATGATCGATACCTCGGATCCCTGATCGATGAGAGCTCTCGCGGCGTGTGGTTCTCCATGGCGATCGGCTACCGTCACCCGCGCGGTGGCGAGAAGGATTGCCTTGCTGTCGTCGGCTTGACGCACGGCGGATAGTGCGCTGACCTCGGCAGGTTTCGGCGCGGTGACCTGAGCCTCGTGGAGCATCGTATGATGCCGAGATTTGCACGTTAGGCACGTCTTGGAAGATTGGCACTTCGCGATCAGATGATTGCCGAGGCAATTATAGCACAACCGATTTGTTTCGACGAACGATTTGCGCTCATTGGCCGACTTGGCCTTGAACTCGCTGCAAGTCATTAAAGTATGCTTTCCTTTGCACAACGCGCACTGTGGATCGGAACTGTGTTTCGCGACGTGAGTTTTCGCGGATCGGGGCGACTCGGAGACTTTAGATGCGGGTTTCGGTCTCGCGGCATTGAGAGTCAATATGCGCTTAGTTATGAAGTCTGTGAGTGCGGTGTGATCCGGTGGATCGGTGGAGTCGCTGATCGAGGACTTCCACTCGAGACGCGTGCGCGGATCAAAGAGCTCGACTACGAGGTGATTGAAGAGGTCCATCCCGTGGGATTCGATAGGCCTGCCGATACTCTCCTGCGCGTTCACAGCGGTCGTCAAGGCGTTGGAGACTCGGCTAAGTTCCTCGGCGGTATCCCCCTTCATCTTCGCGACGGCGGTAAACGTTGCGAAGTTGGAGCGTATCAACTCCCTTTTGTTCTCATAGTGCTTGCTTAAGATCGCCCATGCGCGGTCGTAATTGTCTGCGGTTACGTTTAACGACCGAATTAAATTTTCAGCCGGCCCTTTTACGCAAGACCGAAGGTAGTGAAAGCGCTCGACGTTGGTGACAGAGGAGTTCTGACCGATGACCGACAGGAATAAGTCACGAAACGCCGGCCAGTCTTTATACGCGCCCGAGAATTCCTGCAACTTGATGCGAGGCAACGAGGTTTTCGGAGAGTGTTCGCTGCTTGGTTCGGACGGCGCGGGCAATTTGAGTGCTTTAAGACGGTTCGCGTATTCTGCAAACACGCTCCGTTGATGCACGTAAGTGATTTCCGTCGAGTCAAAAAGATCAGATTTGACGTACTCACTCTCCTCGTAGGCTTCCTTGTAGCATGCTCGTATCATGTCGTGCTGCGATTCGAATTTCGCCCATAGGTCGTCCAGGATTTGGATTCGAGTTTCTACGGCGCTGAGGGTGATGTTGGCTGAGCCCATCTTCTTCAGGTTGTCGACTGCCCGTGAGATGCGACCTTGGATGTCGCGCTGGGCGGTCAGCAGGGCGTTCGACTCCGTGCTCATGACTGTCTTTGGTTTTTTAGGCACTCCCGAATCGCGGTTGCCGGCGAGGATCCGGCTCGAAGGACCAGAAATGGTCGAGAGTCCGCGGGTTAGAGACAGCACTCGTTCGCAGTCCCCGCAAGTAGAAACGCTTTTGCACACCGATTAACGCTTCGCCTAGTAATTCGAACACGCTCGCTCGATCGCTTTCGCCGCTTTTGCCGTATCAACTCTGTGCGCGCTACCGCTAACGGCATTTCGCCTAAAACAAAGACTTGTAAATACGTGTACATATTGAACATTATATTCTATTAAACTCTGTTATACAACTTTTGAGTTTTGATCTACGTGCGTGTACTTGTCCTCCTCGTGCTGTCTCTAACCCGCGGACTCTCGAACAAAGAGCGTCTAAGAATAGTGAAAGCAGCTGCGGAGATTATAACAGAAGACATTAGATCTGAGGTATATGAAATAAATAATTACCTTTCTACCGATATCTTTTTGAAGAACGTCGAAAATAATATACCAAGCACTCTACAACTTCTCCTAAATTTAATTATTACGAAGAACAAACGCGGAAGTTTAAAAAAGTGGAACGCGAAAGCTATTTCGATTGCAGATGCAATTATAGTAGCATGTAGGCCGAAATCTTTTTTATCATCGTTACAAGTTGGCGTTGGGGCATTTGTTTTTCAAAAATATGGTTCTAAAGATCTTTTGAATATTCTATCGACTTTGGGATTTTGCGCTACATACGACGAAATTAAGTTATTCGAGGCATCATTATTGATACAACCGCAACCATCAGTAATGGAACACTCTTTTTCTCAATTCGTATTTGATAACGCAGATCACAATGTTAATACCATAGATGGTTTTCAAACTTTTCACGCGATGGGAGGAATACAATGCATTACACCCGCTACTTCCGTTTCTTCCAATAAAATCATCCCAAGGTTAAAAAATATTCCATCTGCGTGCACAGTTGGACATGTACCTTTAAAATGTTTTCAAAAAACCAACAAATTGGGACTAGCTAATATAACAGTTGAATATTTAAGAAGAAAAAATCCAATTTCTAGTGAGGTGACACTGACGCCTTGCGATTTTGCATGGATTTACGGTAAATGGAAAAATATGCTTCATATTGCAGACTGGAATGGGTTCATGGAACTAGCGACTTCAAATAAGACATATTCAAAATCACGTATTTTGTTTCTCCCATTTGTCAATGCTCTTCCAAGTAATTACGACACAATATATACTGTACTTACAACTGCAGCTGAAAAATGCAAGTCATTACAACAAGATAATTGTTTTGTTACATTTGATCAGCCGCTTTATATAAAAGCTCGCGATATAGTATCTTCGAGTCTTGAAAACTCCAGCTTAAGCACAATAATTGTGAGACAATTACATCTTCAGTGCATACAACAAATGTTGCCGTATTTTCATGCCAGTGGTCACTTTTTATATGCTAAGTCGTGCCAATTGTATTTACAAGATATACTGGATCTCAAATTCAAGCTGAATCCCTTGGAGTATAAACAATTTGTCTCACAGACGGTTTTTTTACTATCAGACGGTCTGACAAATTCTGGTCTGGAATTTGGACAGATATGACAATTGAACAAACTCTAATGAGATCTATGAAAAGTGCTGGTGGGTTGACTCATGGACAAGGCATCACAGACAGTGTCTTAGCAAAATGGATCCTTGCAATGCCAATTCTTGTTGATGTTATAGATAAAATTGAAGAATTTTGTCAGGTAGCATTTGTTACATCGGAACAACACGTGGATGCTAGACCCACACGCATATTAAGGGACAATAAAGATGTTGAAAAAATTATGGATTGGTTTTCACAGCATCCTCCTTTTCCAGTTGTCGACGATAATATGTCAATAAGTACTGGAGTGAAAGGAGATATAAAAATCGATTGTCACAATGCTTACGAAATAGGAATGTCTTCAATGATACAAATCATTGGCAATAATTTCAGTGACATTAAATTTCAAAGGCAAAAACGAGTTATCCCTCTCCGAGCAGCAAATTCATCGATAAAAATTGAAGACGAAATCGTTCCAATTGATCCAACCATACTTTTTCAAAGAATTTCGTTGGCTAAAAAATCTGATCAACATTTACAACAATATTTGCGGTACAAACTGGCTCCCTTTCCTCTCTCACTTTTGAATGAATTAAGAATGCGAAAGACAAAGAAATCAAGTTTGTACGAAGCATTTTTTCCTGTGACTGACGTCATTAATTTCAAAAATTTCGTGCACGTTATAGACGGTGGATATCTTCTTCATCGAACTGTATGGCGTCAACAAGAAACTTTCGCACAAATATTGGATAAATATGTTGATTATGTAAAGAAATATTACAAATTAAATAGTTTTGTCATTTTTGATGGATATCCGGATGAAACATGCATTCAAAGCACAAAAAGTGCTGAACGTCTCCGACGATCGAACAAACATGTTTCTGCGAGCGTACTTTTCAATGAATCTATGATAGTTACCATGCCCCAAGAAAAATTTCTATTGAATGAAAAAAATAAGGATAGACTTATCTCAATGTTGGGTAAAAAACTTCAAACTGCAGGATTTATTATCAAGCAAGCTATTGAAGATGCTGACACTCTTATTGTCAATACTGCGATTGATGTATCGAAGAATTACGATTCCGTAGTAATAGTTGGCGAAGATATTGATCTTTTAGTGTTACTGACAGCCTTATCATCTAAATCTAACATCTATTTCATGAAACCGAGCAAGGGAAAAACAAAGTAGAAGATTTATTCATAATTCTACTTCCTTCCAATATCCTGATATTGCTGAGCATATTCTGTTTCTTCACGCATTCACTGGTTGTCATACCACTTCAACATTTTTCAGGCAGAGTAAAATAAAATTTATTAAACTGTTCCAAAAAAAATAAAAATTTGCAGAATGTTTCAAAAATTTTTGGAGATCCGGATGCTCAGCCAGATTTCATTGACATAGCAGGACAAAAATGTATTCTTGCTTTATACGGAGCAAAGAGCAATAGTTTTCTGGATGAGTTTCGATTTTATGCTTCGCCAAATCTACGTCGAAAGTAATGTTCAACATTGCTTCTATACCACCTACTGAAGCAGCTGCACGTCAACACTCCCTCAGAGTCTACCATCAGATTCAGCAGTGGCGCGGAGTTAAAAAAAATCCTCAAGATTGGGGCTAGAAATATACAAGAAATGGTTTATTTCCAGTTCCTTCAATGAAGGAAGTCCGCTTCCGCAGGATATTCTGAAGAAGATCTTCTGCAAATGCACAAAAGGCTGCAAAGCGAATTGCTGTTGCAGAAAAGCTGGATTGCGATGCTCTATGACTTGTTTCAACTGTCGAGGTCAAGCATGCACAAACATCGACATTATAATAGATCACTGTGACGATGAAGAATATCGACGTAACTGTTCAACATTTTGAAGAGACATTGACCGATCCTGACAATGAGATTAATTCGAACAACGAGGAAGAACCAGAAGAAGCAGAAAAGGAAGATAATATTGAAGAAAAGGAAGATGCTGCGGAAGATGACATTTGCCAACCCTCTACATCAAAAGAACCAAGATTGGAATAATTAATTTTTTTATAACGGTTTTTTTTATTTGCGCACCACGTTCCGTGCCTGACTCGCATTCGCCGTTTTAAATCGTTGACACTTTCACGAGTTTAATTATATTATTGAATAATTAAGACAACCCTGGCAAAAAAATTCTCATAATCTTAATAATAAACTGAGTGGATTAGGCCTACAGGGGACACCACATAAAAAAAAACGCGCCACTAACTCTACCGCAAGGTGGTGAGGAAACGAGTTTCAAAAGTATACTACAGCCTCTGAGAAGTGAGATACGGCGAGATAAAGTCGCTGAAACCGTTTGTTACAAAAAGTATCCTACTTTTCCCGGCTCTAGCGCCAAAACTATTGGTCGTAGGAAAAAAACCTATACTTCCTTTTTTGTAGAGAATTTAATTCCCTACAATATTGCATTAAACTATTTTAGCCTAAGTCTAATGGAAACCGAGATATCCGCGAAAAACCGATTTTTCACCCCTTTCTTCCAAGATGGCGGCCGAAGCACACCACGGGGGAGGTCGAAAACTTAGTATGTCATTACTGACACCCAAACAAAGCGATTAAAATTTTTTGCAGCTTTTGTCCTAATTAGTCGATTTTTAAATGTACTTGCCGACTGGACTAACAATTCGTTCGTATCGGCGTAAACAGTGCGTTTCTTATCTTCGATATAGTCCGAGGAACACCTTGCGACCGCATGCGGACGCAACGCGCGCCATGCTCGTTAAGTCACCGCGTATACTACTCGAGCGCGTAAGCGAAAGCGCGATAAGATTTTTTGCGCGAACCAGGGCAGCAGCTGAGGACCCGCCAGCAGAGGAGGCCGCAGAAGCGCATAAGGCATACGGCCACACACAATCTTTGAATGACTGAGTCGCTAGAGCGAGGAGCGACGCATGTCCCGGAAAAACGCGAACCGCGATAAATACGGCGAAACTAGTCAACGGTGACGAGCGTCCGCGACGCGATAAGTAATCACTGCCAATCGTCGAACCCGTAGGGTCAAGGGTTAGGAAAATGGCGGACCACGCACACGCGTCCGAAAAAACGCGAAAAACGCGTGATCCGAGAAAACTAGTCAGCGGTGACGAGCGTCCGCGACGTGACGAGTAATCACTGCTAGTCAGCGGACCACTAGGGTCATAGGTTAAGAAAATGGCGGACCACGTACACGCGTCCGAGAAAACGCGAACTACGCGCGATATGAGATAAAGAGTGATCGGTGCCGAGTCCCCGAGACACGACAAGCGATCATCGATGGTCGCCAGGTCGACCAGGTCGCCCGTTCAAAAGTTAGCGGACCATACGAATTAGTGCATAAATCGGGATAAAAGGGCCCGGTGCCCATAGAGAATCACCTGGTACACGAGATAGTGGAAACCGCATCTCGATACGACGCCCGGATCAAAAGATACGGGGACGTCCGCGATTACGGAACTTAGGGATCTTCCACAGGAAAACCCCCCGGAATAGGATCTACCAGGTCCCATTTATGGGGCACCGAGGGTCGGCGTCAATGGCCGCCCGGTTGAAGCATACCCGGACATCTCCTCCGAGGAAGTCGTCCGGAAATGCGTTAATAATAAGGGGAAATGACCCGCGCATAGGTCGGCGTCGACGGCGCGAGCCATTTTCAAAAAGTGGAAAACCACTACCTCGTTGCCAGGTCGGTAGTATGTAATTAAGACGTAGCAACTGGAATTTTCCATATAAACACACGCGAACACAAGTTAGCGTAAACAAGGTCATTAACGACGCAGTATGGAAAGTTCCAGAAAAGAGAAAGCGGCCGAGCGGAGAGAGTGGGGGTAAATACGCGAAGTGGGGACCCAACGAAGCGTATCTCGAGGCAGTCTCTCGCGAGCCACGATAGCGGTAAGACGTGTTGCACCGCGGAGTGTCGGGTCGTCGCACCAAGTGCCGTGTACGCGTCGAAATCGGGAAAAGTTTACCCGGGTGATTGTTAACAACGTCGAAACAACGCGGCACCGGCGAAAAGTTTGTTTAAATAACCGTCGTTGTAAAAGTTACCGTGCCACCGTCCAAGGACACCGGTACCTACGTGATGTCGCACGAAGTCCACGACGCGCGTCGAAATTGCAAAATTTTGTGATCGGTGATTAACAACAACGACGAAACAACGCGGCACCGGCGATTAATTTGTTTAAACAATCGAAATTGCAAAAGTTACCGTACCACTGTCTGAAGATATACCACCGACATAGGCGGAGGGGCGATGTCGCACAAAGTCCACGATACGCTCCGGAATTGCGAATTATTGTGATCGGTGATTAATAACAACGACGAAACAAGGCGGCACCAGCAATCAGATTATTTAAATAATTTACGTGTGCGGAGATAATATGCCACCGTCGGATGACTATACCCACGACACGGGCGGACGCCATCTTCTACACTAAGTGATTTTGTGAACAACCAACCACACAAATGAAGAACTGTGAATAAATTAATTAATCATTTGTCAAACAAATTCCAAATTATTAAGATTTACTTACCTGCTACGTACCTGTTCCCTCGGCGGATTTCATCTAAGTAAGTCCCTCGTCCACTTTAGTATGCGATGTAACGCGAGGATCCTGGTGTCCACGACGGCGATGTTCCACGAACGGCGGTAACCTGAAAGCAGGGAATAATTAGTAAATTTAAGTACCTTTACTTACCTGTCATACCGGTGAAGATCCATCGATGTCCCTCGTCCACTTAGGTATGCGATGTAAAGCGAGGATCCGGGTGTCCACGGCGGCGATGATCCACGGATGGCTGGAACCTGAAAGAAAGGGAAATTAATAAAATTGGCAATTAGCGACAAGTGACACTTACCTTCTCGATTAAGGGGTGAAATCGAGTGGCGACCAGTGACCTTAAGGACAAATAAGCGTGACCCGTAGCCTTCCCACCGCTCGTTCGGTTACAACCTTTTGTTATATAGGTCACTCAAAGTATCGCCGCTGTTATTGCCCTCGTCTCGAGATAAGCGCTTGATGTAACGCTCCGTTCAAGCGGTACGAATTTTCCTATTGCACATATTGCTTTTCTGGCCATTCTGCGCGCTATCCACGATGTGAAATCTGTTTAACGAGTTGTTCGATCTGCGACAGTCTTCGTCGGAACTACTGCCAGCGCACAAATGATCCCTCTTCGTTTCGGCCCGAAGTTTCAGTTTGTTCCTTCAAGACTTCTTCCTTAAACCGTCTAACGAACCGTCGCTGCTACGCGAATGCAATGAGTCTCGACACGAATGCGGCGAATCCATCACGTGGCGAACAATTAATTATTTACTTGTCATTATCTGAAAAATAATTAGGGCCCTTAACATAAAAAAATATAAATTATTTATTAAATAGATATATGAAGGCTCTCTATATAAAAAATTCAAAACTAGTTACATAAATTTGGCAATAAGAGTCAATTAGCTCCTCCTTATTCCTAAATTTAATTACATTCGAATTTTAAATATAATAAATTATTTAATTATTTAATTTAAAAAATAAGTAATTACTTACATCTCTTTTTGAGCTTAAAACTTCGCTAATTTTACTCGCTCTTTTAATTCTTTTTTCTCTAATAATAATTTTCTAACTGTCAATTCATTTATGAACTCTTCACGTTCCTTTCTTAATTGACATATTTCGATTTCATGATTGATCTTAATATTTGCTAACTCTAATTCTTTTTCACATATTACGTTACTTCTGTCCACTTTCGACTTTTTTGATTTAGAGTTTGAGTCCGTATGATTTGTGATCTTTGAATCAAGATATATATATATATATATATATATATATATATATATTTTTATTAGTCATTACATCTGAAACATAAATTTAAGTTGCATTTAAATATTAAAAGTATTTTTTATAAACAGTGTTTAATTTTAAATAACGTTTGGTATTTTCTTACCAGATTGATTATTAGGCTTTTCCTGTATATTCTCTTTTTCAGAAAGAATTGAGTATAAATTTTCGACATCACTATCGTCCTCGTCTACGATCAATATATTATCTGAAAAAAGAAATATACAATTAACATAATCTTATCAATATATTGTAAAAAATTGTAATTTTAAATTAATTTTAAATTAATTAATTTTTAGCTTACTTAAGTCAGATGCTGATTCATGCTGACTGCATGACAAAGTTGGTGTTTTTATTGGTGTTTTCTTTAAATGTTCATTAGAAACCTCGTTTAGTACTCGTTACATTATTTTGCTTAACTGCTCTAAAAATTTCTTTTTGTCGATCTAAAATAATAAAGAGTGATCACAAGATCGGCCCCATTTTTTTCGCATTCGATTTTGGTCATAAAGTACATATCAAACGAAAGGTCTCGTCAAACTGAATTACAGATATGTCAGTCTCAGAGTGTACCTATTTACCGTTCCAAAGATATCGAGATCCAAAAATTCCAAAACCAATAAATGGCGCCACTGGCTAGTCAAACGCATTCGGCTGCCGAGCCGAAGGCGAGGGCGGCAAATCACACGAGTTGTTATACTTTCCTCCCTAGGGAGGAAAGTGATTACTTTCCGCCCGCTATGCCGCCCTGGCGTGAAATTGGCCGCTTTCGCCCCTCTCTACAGGCATGGAAAGTCGAATTTTCCGTGGAGGTGTTGTGAAAAGCTCATTTCCCGCATAATTTTCAATTGTCTAGCCAGTGACGCTGTCCTGGAAAAATAGAAGAAATGCGCTCGGGGCATCGCGCGTGTAAACAAAAGGCGCGAGCTAGAGGGAGGGAGCGCTCGCCCGGCGAAACCAGTAGCGCAAAGACCACGAAAGCTGTCGGTCTCCTCGATAGGACAATAAAGATTATTCTCTCTGTACTGACCCGATATCCTACCCCGAGATTGACATTACCGAGAACGTTCATAACAGGCACCATTTATTGGTTTTGGAATTTTTGGAGCCCGATATCTCTAGAACGGTAAATAGGTACACTTTGAGACTGACATATCTGTAATTAGATTGACGAGACCTTTCGTTTGGTACCTATTTTATGACAAAAATCAAATGCGAAAAAAATGGGGCCATTTGCCTATATACATTTGTGATCACTCTTTTATTTATTTATTTGACAAATAATTTTATTAACAAATTTATATGTACTATTTAAAAACATTTTAATAGTACCTGTAGACTCATTCCTTGTAAAATTACTCGAAGACATTGTTGGTGCTGTAGTCATAAGGCTAGGTATTATATCTAACACATTTGAATCAACTTCACCAACATTTTTTTGTGGCCCTCCACCAGTAAGAAATCTTGCTTGTCTTTCAACTGTTAAAATGTTCTTGTTTTGTTGTTTCAAGTTAGACCAGTATTTCTTTAATTGTGAAACATCTCTCTGCAACATAAAACATCCTAATATTAAGAAAAATAAATAAATTCGAGGAACTGCTGTATGAAATATACTTCAAATACTTTACCGTTATTTGACATTATTTTTAATATTAATCTACCCACAAAACATGTAAATATTCCATTTCATTATTTTTGATTTGATGTTTTCTTAATTCACTTTACATATTCAATATTATATTGTTTTAGTTCTTTATAGATTTCAATTTATTGCTGACATAATGTCCGAACTAACGAAATGTTTTATAAAGGTTGTGGTCCACTTGACACTACAAATGCTTTGAAGCGTTCTTCTTCTCCTTCTTTCTTCATAGCAAGAAAAAAGAAGAGGAATGCTTCAAAGCATTTGTAAGGTCAAGGGGACCGCAGCCCAAAGCGTATAAAAGATAAATTGTACTTGATAAGGACTGGAATCCAGGATGTTGTGCTAATCAACCGGGATTCCAGTCCTTATCAAGTACACTTTATCGTTTATACGCTTTTGGCTGCGGTCCACTTACAAATGCTTTGAAGCATTCCTCATCTTTTTTCTTTCAATGAAGAAAGAAGGAGAAGAAGAACGCTTTAAAGCATTTGTAATATCAAGTGGACCATAGCCTTTACAAAACATTTTGTTAGTTCGGACATTATGTCAGCAATAAATCTAAATCTAAGAACTGAAACAATATAATATTGAATATGTGTAAAGTGAATTAAGAAAACATCAAATCAAAAATAATGAAATGGAACATTTACATGTTTTGTGCGTAGATTAATATTAAAAATAAGTGGATTGTCATAATGCCAAATAACGGTAAGATATTTGAAGTATATTTCATACAACAGTTCCTCGAATTTATCAACTTAATAAATATTGCCAGTTTGGTTGAAATAAACGAATCCCCCGCATTTTATTATTTACTGGCAAAAAAAAGAGTTTGTTTATCTTAAAAAACCTTATTAGAAATTAATGGAGACTCGTTATATTCCTGTGTAATTATAAACCACGCTTCTGATTTTTCTTTTAAAGTTGACGAATTTGTTCCTGTTGACTCAATAGTATGCTTATATCTTTTTAAAATTTCGAGAAACACTTGCTTCTCCAAATCGGAATAAATAACTCTTTTAGTTGCCATTGTAAAAAAATTTCGTTTAACTGGTTCGTGTCCGTTGCGGCTCTCCTGGTCTCGAATGTCTCAACGAGGTTAAAAACTGACACCGATGTTTGGCATCGTTACTGCAGCCGCTTCCGCTTCCGCCGCTACCACCAGAGCCAGACCACAGCCGACTTCTTCGCCCTTCGCGCCAACTTTGATACTTTCCGACGAAACCATTGCCACTTCTTCCTGACGGAGCCGCGGTCGTCGGAATTCCCGGCTTGTGACGCTTCGGCCTGTCCGCTGTCCCTCTCTCTCGCTCTCTCACTCTCCCTTTTCGCACTCGCTCCCTCTGCTCTTCCTCATCGTTCTCGGTTGCTCGGCTCTCACATCGATGACTACGCACTTTCCTCGTCACACCTCCTCGCCTCGAGTATCGGCAACTCGAGTTTACTCGTCGTACCTCTTCGGAAAGAAAACACCACCACTGCACCCGTCGCTCTCTTTAAAGTTAATCGTCGCGGTACACGATGCGATGATGACGGCCACGACGGCGAGAACAACACAATTCCGACACTGGAATATCACAACTCGCAATGCAATGTAGCACCAGAAAGAAGAATGAGAGTGGTCATGCCCGCGTTTTAGGTGGCCCCGTCCATGAGCGCCTCCTATGTGCACAAAACGTGCACATTGAACTACGTAGCCATGTCCACGAAAATTTCAGATGGGTAACGCGTTATGTGCACGCTCTATTGGTTCTGTTCCGTGCTATGTGCACGATCTTTTGGTTCTGTTCCGTGCTATGTCCAAAGCGTCGGTAATGCATGATAATGCATAACACTTACCCGTAAGACACGGTAATGCATGGTAATGCTTAATACTATACTATAACGCGTAAAACATGATTATATGTATATCAAGCAGATTTTCAAATATATATAAATGCACACATGTATTGTAAAATTTATTTTTGCGTTTATGATGTAATTTGAAAATGTACATTATGTTATTTTGAGAAATTATTTTAATTGAATTATTTATATATTTTAATAATATATATATTGTCTTCTTAATTTAATAATTGCATTTTTATTAATATTTGAAAGCACGATAAAACTAATATTCAAAAATAATTATAGAAATAATATATTTCTTAAAAATTAATATTACTAAAATTACAAAGTCTTTAGTGAAAAATACTAGCATGTCAAACAAGAATGAGAGTTTAGACAGTAACAACGATTATTTTATCTATATTTTGAAACAACTACAGTTTTACAAAACGCGTCGCTATAGCGAAACAAGTGAACTGCGCGCATCTCGATAAAAATTGAGAGCCGTGTATGCTATGCTCAGTGCAACGGAGAGTCTCTCAGCAGTGCACAGTGCTACTTCGTTATAATATTATTTTGCGAATTAGCGTTCTACATTGTAGTTATCAAACTACGTTTATTGATATTCTTTTATTTCTATTTAGTTATTATTTTATAGTATATATACTGCAGTCATATAAAGTTTATTTAGTTATACAAAGTTCAGTAAATAAAGTATAATAAAGTGTTCACAATGGAAACGGTTTATGATAAGTGTGTTTATAAAAATTGTCGCAACGAACGATATTCTACAGGGTCACATTTATTTAGATTTTCATCAAAGAAGGATGCAAGACAAAAATTATGGATACGCAACAGCGGTAAGTTTCGAATATTTTTTAATTATTATTTTATTTATAAATCACGTTACAATAATATCAAGAGACGGTAGTGTTTCGCGTCAAGTACACTCAAAGCGAGACCGCACTGTGACTCTTTTACGCGAACGCCAGAATTGCGAATACCCGAGATTTTGATATCTCAATAACGAGTGAACGGATCAAGTTCTAAGTAGGCTTGATCAATGCTAAGTAGCTTGGGTTCGAATTATATAATAAGTGTTTTTATTTTCTCGCTACGTTTGCTCTACGAGCGAAGATATTACAATGTAACATCTGAAATGTTAAATTTTACAATTATGAAACGTCGTTTTGTCGTCCCCGTACGGTTGCTTTTGCTTCCATAATGAATACCTGAAATTATTTAAACGCTGATTCTAAGAAAAATTTATTTACAGTTTTTGTATAAGAAATATATAAATATATGTAAAGGTAAAGAATTTGACGAAAAATTAAACTCCGACATAAAAGATTTATGTAAACAAGCGTTAAAAGAATATAGTTATAGAAATTGTTCATATTTTATTAGAAATGAGTTACTATATATATGCGTTGCCATTACATTTTATATGATACTTCAAGTGCTTTTTTAAGCTTGAGAAACAAAATCGAATCTGTTTATTTTGTGAGCTAGTAAACACGCGGCAACGTGTTTCCGCGGCTTCCACCTTTCTTTTTTTTACGTACACGTGCGCTCAACTTCGCGCTTCGGCTGCCTTTGATAGAGAAGGACAAATCGATAGATAATCTTTTATTTCCTCCTTTTGTATGATGATCTGCGGACACAATCTCGAGTGTACAAATTCATGTTTAAGCAAATTCGGACGTGCGTATAATACCGTCTCGGAATTATACAACGAGAGAGAATAGAATAAAAGATCGTGTACTCATCGACTCCCCCCCCCCCTCTCTTTCTCTCTTACGCACGCACGCACGCACGCACGCACGCACGCACGCACGCACGCACGCACGCACGCACGCACGCACGCACGCACGCACGCACGCACGCACGCACGCACGCACGCACGCACGCACGCACGCACGCACGCACGCACGCACGCACGCACGCACGCACGCACGCACGCACGCACGCACGCACGCACGCACGCACGCACGCACGCACGCACGCACGCACGCACGCACGCACGCACGCACGCACGCACGCACGCACGCACGCACGCACGCACGCACGCACGCACGCACGCACGCACGCACGCACGCACGCACGCACGCACGCACGCACGCACGCACGCACGCACGCACGCACGCACGCACGCACGCACGCACGCACGCACGCACGCACGCACGCACGCACGCACGCACGCACGCACGCACGCACGCACGCACGCACGCACGCACGCACGCACGCACGCACGCACGCACGCACGCACGCACGCACGCACGCACGCACGCACGCACGCACGCACGCACGCACGCACGCACGCACGCACGCACGCACGCACGCACGCACGCACGCACGCACGCACGCACGCACGCACGCACGCACGCACGCACGCACGCACGCACGCACGCACGCACGCACGCACGCACGCACGCACGCACGCACGCACGCACGCACGCACGCACGCACGCACGCACGCACGCACGCACGCACGCACGCACGCACGCACGCACGCACGCACGCACGCACGCACGCACGCACGCACGCACGCACGCACGCACGCACGCACGCACGCACGCACGCACGCACGCACGCACGCACGCACGCACGCACGCACGCACGCACGCACGCACGCACGCACGCACGCACGCACGCACGCACGCACGCACGCACGCACGCACGCACGCACGCACGCACGCACGCACGCACGCACGCACGCACGCACGCACGCACGCACGCACGCACGCACGCACGCACGCACGCACGCACGCACGCACGCACGCACGCACGCACGCACGCACGCACGCACGCACGCACGCACGCACGCACGCACGCACGCACGCACGCACGCACGCACGCACGCACGCACGCACGCACGCACGCACGCACGCACGCACGCACGCACGCACGCACGCACGCACGCACGCACGCACGCACGCACGCACGCACGCACGCACGCACGCACGCACGCACGCACGCACGCACGCACGCACGCACGCACGCACGCACGCACGCACGCACGCACGCACGCACGCACGCACGCACGCACGCACGCACGCACGCACGCACGCACGCACGCACGCACGCACGCACGCACGCACGCACGCACGCACGCACGCACGCACGCACGCACGCACGCACGCACGCACGCACGCACGCACGCACGCACGCACGCACGCACGCACGCACGCACGCACGCACGCACGCACGCACGCACGCACGCACGCACGCACGCACGCACGCACGCACGCACGCACGCACGCACGCACGCACGCACGCACGCACGCACGCACGCACGCACGCACGCACGCACGCACGCACGCACGCACGCACGCACGCACGCACGCACGCACGCACGCACGCACGCACGCACGCACGCACGCACGCACGCACGCACGCACGCACGCACGCACGCACGCACGCACGCACGCACGCACGCACGCACGCACGCACGCACGCACGCACGCACGCACGCACGCACGCACGCACGCACGCACGCACGCACGCACGCACGCACGCACGCACGCACGCACGCACGCACGCACGCACGCACGCACGCACGCACGCACGCACGCACGCACGCACGCACGCACGCACGCGTTTTTGAGTATTCTATTTATGCATTGTTTATTTGTAAATTTTATTTTCAGCTGATCTCTGAGGACGAGTCGGTGGGGGACGATCGCGTGCCCGCTTTATTTGTTTCGGAGGAAGAGGGGAAATACCTCGCGTATTCTACCAGGGGCCGGCCACCCGGGATGTGTGGGGCTTGCACCCACTAAAACCCCTCTCCCTAAACACAGCACTACGGACTACAGTCGCGACACATGGAACACACGAGGCAAACATCACGTGGCACGACAGTCCCCACGCTCGAGGCGACAGAAAATACGTAAACCAAAGACAAAAGACCAACGCAGGTTAAGACCAGCGGGTGTTTTGCCCCCCGAGGAACTAAGTCCCTAGTCGAATGGTTCAGACACAAGTGTCTCCATTCGACCGCCTCAGATGCTCCTCATGATAATAGCCATGCGGGCAGTCATATCATCGAGGAGCATCTTCATTGGCTGCGGTACCGTTCATCGGGGGAGTTCACACCCCCATAGGAAAACGTACACGAACCGCAGGACGTGTACGAACAACACAAACAGGAACTCTTTACCCGGATAGAGAGTTCCACTCGAAACAAGACACGGGCCCGGCATTTGGGCGCCAGCCGTCAGCCGGACCCGTTAATATTAAGGGAAACACGCCCACCAAGAAAAAACCCTGGATCCGATTTCTTGGGTCCACATCCCCGGCCAAGACAGATGGTTCTTGGCGAGAGAAACGCTGCGCCCCTCCCCTGGGCCCACCCCAAGGAGAGGGCCCAGGGGAAAGGCGCATAGAACATTTAGCGGGGGCACCGCCACAAGACCACGGAGGTCCACCAGGGGACGACCAACCGCGGCCCAGTGCCACAAAGCGGCATCCGGTTCTCACCTAAACGGTGGGGCCGGAGCCCCGAAAAGCAGCGAGCAGCCAGCCTCGGCCGACCGACCCCAGAAGGACCCCGCGACCAACAGCAACGGCACCCCGGAGAGACAGAACGGACAGACAAAATACATTGCGCATAAAAAGAACATAGGGATCCCTCGTGATCCCAAGAAAACAACAAGCGCCGACTGCCCCCGGGCCACCAGCCCCCCAGGGATCCGGAGGCGTCGCGCGAGGCGACGCGCCGGACCCCAGGAGGAGGAAGGCCCGCCACCGATCGGCGCCCAACCGCCCATCCCCGCAGACGCGCCAGAGACCCCAGTAGCACCCGCATATGCCATAAACAATAAACGCACGCCGCAATACAATCTTTCAAGGTTTCAAAATCCTATACTATACGCAGTCCGAGAGAAAACGGAAGCGACAATACTACACATCGTCCCCGTTGATATTTTCGACAACGAGTTGCCTTCTTCTCTCATCCTTTCTCTGCATTACTCGTTCTGCGAAGATGGAGAAAGACCTCTATGCCTCCTCTGAGTTGCATATTCTAGAAACCATCACGTCCAAGGACAGGTTCTGTCCCAGAACGGCAGTAAGTTCACCCCGCTCAATGCCCCAAAAGGGGCAGGAAGCGAGTGTGTGCTCAGCCGTATCCTCAGTACTTTGGCAGTATCGGCACTCAGGACTGTCCTCCTTCCCGATCCTGTAAAGGAAGGACCCAAAACATCCGTGCCCGGTTATGATCTGCGTCATACGAAAGGTTAAGAAACCCGTCCTCCTGTCTAGCCACTCAACAAAATTAGGGATAATCGCATTCCTAGTCCTCTTCCCAGATAGGCGTTGGTCCTGTATGTGGGCAGACTATTCCCTACGAAGTACTAGCCGCTCCGTCGCACGTTCTTCCGCCGGAGAGTTGGCCGTAAAGAATCCTTGTTTTTTCAGCTCCCGAAGATTCATGTACACTCAGCGAAGATAAGCCGCATACAAGTGGAGAGGCGGGATCCTCGCGAGAAGTGTAGCCGCCTCGTACGACACCGTACGGTATGCCATGATTGTTCTAGACGCGGTAACACGGAGTACCCGACGAAAGAGCCTCTTCTGTGTCTCAGATTTATTTAGTTCCATGCTCCAAATCGGGGCCGCATAAAGGATTACGGACAAGATCACGCCGTAATAGAGTCGCCTCTTGTTTTCTATCGGACCACGGAGGTTCGGAAGGATCCCATAGAGAGCCCTGTTGATCTTTGAGGCCTTTGATATCACATGTTGAAAGTGTGAACAGAAATTCCATCTGTTATCTATTATGACCCCAAGATATTTTATCTTGTTTTTAACGGAGATTACATTACCATCGAATTCAAGAGTGAGTCCCGATTGCGCACGTTACAGATCGGACACGACAATATTCCCCGATCGGACACGGTAACGATCGGACACCGTGTCCGATCGGCACCGTGTCCGATCGACACCGTGTCCGATCGACACCGTGTCCGATTGGCACCGTGTCCGAATGCAACTAAATGTGTCCAATAGTAACTGTGTCCGATCGGCACCGTGTCCGATCGACACCGTGTCCGATCGACACCGTGTCCGATCGGCACCGTGTCCGATCGGCACCGTGTCCGATCGACACCGTGTCCGATCGTTACCGTGTCCGATCGTTACCGTGTCCGATCGGGAAATATTGTCGTGTCCGATCTGTAACGTGCGCAATCGGGACTCACTCGTGGAGATTGGGAACTTCCGGTACTGAGTAAGTAGAGAGAAACACGCCTGTCAAACGCGGCAGTATTTTTTCGAGCTTAACTGCCGTTTCTTCGCCGTGGGGCGAATTTGTTTCAGGTAGTTTGCATGCACAGATATGCAGGACGGACTGCAAATATAAATTGGCGTTGTGGGAGCTGAGCTGCGGTCGAATTTTGGGGATTCTGTGTTGCTGCGACTATTTAGAGGTTAGGTGATAGAAGCGGAAACAAGCACGGAGAAACCGAAGCCAGAGCGCCACGAGGGTGTCACGCGTCGATAAAAAAGAGAGTGACAGGAGGAAAAAGGTGCTGAAGAGATAACAAAAACGAGAAGAAGACTTAGATGGATGACAAGAAGGAGGAAGGCAAGAAAAAAGATATTAACTTGAATAAAGACGAGAAGGAGAAGGGGACGATAGAAAAAGGTAGAATTACAGGAGGCAGGCCCACGAGAGTGGAAGAGCTGTCAAGAGTAAGAGATAGGACAGGAAGCCAAGGAACAATTGTAGAATACATAAGAAAAAGGGGAAGGGAGGAAGAAAAAGAAATAGCAGAAAAAGCCGAAAAGGAAATACTGGAAAATTTTAGTAAAGAAAAAAGAGTAATTAAGATTGCCGCCAAACAAGATAAAAAGAGAGGAAGGGAAAGAAGAAGGCATGGAGGCGGAAAAAATGCTGAAAGAAATCTTAGCGAAAATGGAGGAACAAGAAAGAGAAAGAAAGAAGGATAAAGAAGAGATAATGAAAGAAATACACGTCCTGAGGGAGGAATATAGAAAGAGAGAAATGCTTTGGGAAGGGCAAAAAGCGAATTTAGAAAACAGAATAAAACAGTTGGAGGAGAAAGCAGAAAAAGCGGAGAATAGCGGAGGTGAAAAGTTAGAGAGCAGCGAACTAATGAAGAGAATGAAGGAGATGGAAGGAAACTCTGAATTAGCCGAAAGGAGAAAAAAGAAGAATAATATAATTGTAAAAGGAATGAAAGTAGAAAGTGGAGGTGAAGGAAGGAAGAAGATGGTGAAATTCCTTGAAGAAATCTCCAAAAAGAAGGTGGAAGTGGATGAAGTGCAGGTAATTGGCCGGGGAGAATACAAAATGACGCTAGTCAGATTTAATAGATGGGAGGATAAAAAAGAAATAATGTCAAAGAGGAAGGAGATAGGAAGAGCAAGAAAGATATATATGGATGATGATCTGACGGCAACAGAGAGGCAGATACAAAAGCAGCTATGGAGTATAGTAAAGGCGGAGAGAGAGAAGGGGAAGAAAGCAACGGTAAGATATCAAAGAATATGGATAGACAATTGCGAAAAGAAATGGAATGAAAGCACCGAAAGGCTGGAAAACAGAGATGTTTTTCGGAAAGAGTAGAGAAAAATAAAGACTGGGAGAGGGAGAGAGGGAGAGTGGAGGGAGAAGAAGAAAATAAGGTGGAAAAAGAAGGGGGATTAAGAATATGCTTCTGGAACGTAGCGGGACTAATTAAGAAATGTGAGAAAACATGGGATTATTAAAAAAATTTTGATGTGATAAGACTAGTAGAAACATGGGTGGAGGATGATAAATGGTGTGCGAATTGCAAGTGCCGAATTTTCGTCTTTCCGGGAAAGGAAGGAAGGCGCGTGAAAGAGAAGCAGAAGCAGATTCACAGTGAACAGAAGAGTATATTTAAGGAGGTTCAATCATTACTTGTGAGTAAAAAATGCGATTGAAATAAATGTCATTACAGCGATCCCGAATTATATGCAATATTAGTATAATGAATTGTGGATGCTACTTACGTGCTATATTCTTCGTCAATTATTAGTGTATAGAATATTAACAAACATATACTGGGGTATGAAAACGTCAACGACTCGGGAATCGCTTATTTGGCCAACATTATAGGTTAGAACTTGTCACTTTGTGACAATAAGCTTTCTATACTCGAAAGTTAACTTAGAGCCTTAATTTTTTTATATGATTTACATAAACATTTTACGCAAATAATCGCAAAACTTGAGCAATATTGACCACATAGTTTTTTTGTAATATTATTCAGAAGTTGACCACTTTTAGCCTATATCCTTATGGAGAAAACCGCACCGAGGTAGATCATCAGTGGTTTAGTACACAATTAGTTAACTGTTAGGACTTTGAAAACTAGCATTTGATAGATGAAACATCAAGGATTGTGTAAAGACTTTAAAAATCGGACTTTACCACGTGGATTGAAAGCTTTATCGTCACAAAGTTCAGGTCCCAGCGTAGAATAAGCGATTCCCGAGTCGTTGAGCTCTCATACCCCGAAATATATTTATTAATATTCTATACATTAATAATTGACGAAGAATATAGCACGTAAGTAGCATCCACAATTCATTACACTAATATTGCATATAATTCGGGATCGCTGTAATGACATTTATTTCAGTCGCACTTTTGACTCACAAGTAATGATTGAACCTCCTTAAGCAGTGCAGAATACAGAATGAGAGCCGATAGCAAGAACAAGACGGAAGTGCGCGAACTTGAAAATCAGCGAAACGTGAAGAGCGTGCGAGTGAGCTCCGCGAAAGCTACGTGCGATACTTTTCGACAGCTGCGTGCGATGCTTTTCGACAGCTGCGTGCGATGTGAGCGCGGAGCGGCCGCGCGCGCGTTATTTTTTGCCCCCCAATCTTCCAGAAGATTCTGCCGTGTTCGACTACAGTTCAGTCGGAGACAAAAGCGGTGGCGAATTTTCCAGAAAGTTGGAGGGCAAGTTGTTTGTTATTTTTCGGAGGCTTTGTCCGTTTGCCTCAGGTGGTTGCCACATGCCAACTTTCAAGCCGCGCGATTCGCGGTGGGGGCCAATCAGCGCGCCGCGTCACGCCGGCGAGCGCGCACTCGTGATTGGCGGGCGCGATGCTCGGTGCGATCCCGCGCGGCAAAGCTGCCTTTTCCGAACAAATGGAGGAAGATTAAAAATAAACTGTCCAGTAAAATTTGGAATTGTATACCAGCGAAAAGGGAACACAGGAAAGGAAGAGCAAAAGGAGGGATAATAACAGCGGTCAACAAGAATTTGAAATTGGTAGAGACTAGGGAGATTACCGACGAAGTGGCAGAAATAAGAGTAGAATATAATGGAAACAAATGGAGAATAATCACGTTATAGAGTCAAAAGATGGAAGATACGATGGAAATACTAAGGGAGAAGGTACAAGAAGAGGACAAAGAATGGTTGCTGGTAGGAGGTGATTTCAATGCGAGAACAGGAAGCAGAGGAGGACCGATGAATGAGGAGGAAGAGATAGAAAAGAGGAGCGAGACCAGAAACTCGGTAGATAAAGTTGTAAATAGGGAAGGACGTATACTAATAGATAAAGTAGAAGAAAGAGGATGGGCGATATTAAACGGGAGTTTCGGAAGAGAAGGGGGATGGACTTATATAGGAGACTTGGGATCATCGGTTATAGACTATGTCCTAGGGAATGATAGAGCAGGAGAAGAAATAAACATGGTGGAAGAAGGAATCAGAACGGAATCGGATCATGTTCCGCTGGAGGTGGAGTTGATGGGACCAAAGGTGATGGAGGCAAATGGAAGAAAGAAAGAAATAGAATTAGAAAGAAACGACTGAACAGAAGAAGGGAGGAAAGAATATCATGAGAAATGTGAAGGATGGGCGAGTACACAAACAGATACGGAAGATATCTGGAAGGAGATGAAAGAAAAAGTAAAGAGCGCTATAACAAAGCATAAGAAAAGAATAATACCATGGAGATTAGGAGGAAGAGAATGGTATAATAAAGAATGGAAGGAGAGGAAAAGAAGACTGAGGAAATCGATGAGGAACTGGAAAAAGGGAAGGATCGGAAAAGAAGAGTTTGTGAGGGAAAGAAAGGAGCACAAGGAATGGTGTAAGGAGCAGAAGAAGAGGCACGAAAGCGAGGAAGAAGAAAGGATAAGGAACATTAAAAACGAAGCGGAAGCTTGGAAGTATATAAATAAATATAAGAAAAAGAAAAATGAAAGGATAAGCGAGAAGATACAAATGAAGGAATAGAGAGACCACTTCATGAAAATGTTAGGAGGGACAAAGGAAAGAGTGGTGCTAGACATAGAAGACGAGGAAGAAGAAGATGGCACGAGGACGGAGAGGATAAACGGAGTCGAAGAAATATCGAGGGAGGAGGTGATTGAAGTACTAAAGAAACTGAAGATGGGAAAGGCAACAGGAGAGGACGGGATTGAGAACGAGGCGTGGAGATTTATGCAAAAGAATGTAGGTGAAGAATTCCTGAAGTTAATTAACAGAATTTGGAAAGGAGAGGGCATACCGGGAGATTGGAATAAAGGTATGATCAGTCCAATATACAAAAGAGGAGAGAGAAACGACCCAAAAAATTACCGAGGAGTTACGCTAATGAATACGGCGTATAAAATATATGCAAGTATCCTAAATGCCAGATTGGAGAAAGAGATAGAGTCTAAGTTAATGGAAGTGCAATTCGGGTTTAGAAAGAATAGAGGAACGATGGATGCAGTATGTAGAGTAAACTAAGATAGGAATTGAAGTCAACTTGAGGCGAAGAATAATGGAGACATACAAAGAAACAAAAAATGTAGTGAAGATAAGAGACAAGAAGACAGAGGAATTTTGGACAGTAAAGGGACTAAGACAGGGATGCCTTGAGCCCGAATCTATTCAATGTATACATTATGGATTTAGAGGAGGGAATGGAAAAAGGACAAGCAGGAGGACTTGTGATAGGGAAAGAAAAATTCTGGACAGTATCATACGCGGATGACGTAGTGTTAATGGCGACGAGAGAGGCGGAATTGAAGGAAATGATGAGAAGGTTCAAGAAGTATTTGGAAGGAAAAGGTTTGAGTTTGAGCCCAGAGAAATAAAAAATAATGGTGTTCGAGAAAGCTGGGGGGAGAAGGAAGAATAGGGTATGGAAATGGGGGGAGGAGGACATAAAGGAGGTCAAAGAAATAAAGTATCTAGGATATATACTACAGAAGAATGGAGGAGCGGAGAATCATATAAAGAATAGGATGAAGAACGCTACAATAGCGACGAAGAGGACATGGAGCATAGGCGAGAGAATATTTAAAGAGGATTTTGGGAGAAAGATGAAAATGTTCGAGGCACTGGTAGAAAGCGTGGCATTATATGGAGCCGAAATATGGGGGTGGTTATACGAAAGCAGATTAGATAAAATAAAAAGAAAGTACGTTAAATGGATTTTAGGATTGGATAGAAAAACCCCGAATTATATAATATCGGAAAAAGCCAAAATAAAGGAAATAAAAATGAGGGCAATAAAGAGAGCTGTGAGGTATGAGGAAAAGGCGAGACAGTCAGAAAAGAAAATGGTTCAAGCATGTATAAAGGATCTAGAGAGGAGCAGGCCAAGGAAAGAGGAAAGCAAATGGGAGATGAAAAGAAGAGAACTAATAGAGAGGGCAGGAATGGAGAAGGAGCAGCTGGGAAGAGAAATGGAGGCAGAGGACGGGGAGGCGGTGGAGAACCTCGTAAGAAGAATAGAGGAAAAAGAGAAGGAAGAGAGACAAATAAGGATAAACGAGTCAAGATACAATAGCAATTATAAAGAGATTGTAACAGAGGAGTTACCAAAGTATTTACTAGGGAAGAAGAAGAAAAAAGATAGAATGTTGATAGCCAAATACAGATGTGGGAGTGAGGTAAAAGGCAGTGAACATTGGAGAGGGGAAGAGGATAGAAGATGCAGAATATGTCAAAGAGAAGAGGAGAATATAGAACATATACTAAAAAAATGCGAAGCAAAAAAAACGAGATACAGTTAAATGAATTTTTAGAAGAGGAAGGAAATGGACTGGAGGTAATGAAATGGATAGAAAAGGTTAGAAAAGAAGCGGAGAAGGGGGAGGGGACGGAAGAAGAATAGTGGGAGGGGAAATGGAAAGACAGAATGCTAGTTGTTTGTAATTGTAATATAAATATGTATGTAAAAGAGAAAGTGTAAAATGTAAGGGTTGACGGAAGTCATCCTAAGCCGCAAGGCAAGGATTAAATAAATAATAATAATAATATATCGGGGAGATTGGCCCCTTCGCATACCTGCCGTTCAGTGTTATCGTCATCGGAGCCGTCAAGCGTGCTCGAACGCCCAGGAGCCGTATTGGTGAAACGAGCATCTCATGAAGTGCGCGCAGGCACCGAAGCAGAATTATCTGGCGAATCATTGGCATCAGGAGGTCACCAAGTGTCCGGTGCTTATCGCTTACTTTATATAAATATTTTATTTTTTTCTTTTTTAATTCTTTTTTCGAGTGATATTTTTAATAATTCTACTTTTAGTTTCTTTTTTTCTAATTTTGTTCTCAATATTTCAACTTCGTAATTTTTTTTTGTTTCTATGCTTTCTTTTAAAGTATTTGTTAAATTAATTTTTGCTTCATCTAATTCATTTTCTTCGTATTTTCGTTTTTTAGATCCTACTTGTGTTGATGGCGCAGTTATCTTTAAAGCAGAACTTCTTTCCGATCTTAAGTTTTGTATATTGCAAGAATCCCACTTATTAATGTCTTTATTTTGTAACAAGTACTGAAAATTTAGAACATTTAAATTATGTTTGACAAATTTTACAGATTTACTATTTTTCTAACTTATTGAAAATACCTCAGCTGGATTAGAATTGGATGGATCAGAACTGGCGTCATCTTGTATAATGTCTTCTACAAGAATAACGTCTTTATCAGTAGGAGCAGCAATAGAATCAGAATCAAAAGGATTATTTAATCCAGATGCTGATGCTCGAGTCATCATTTTTTCAACTTGTTCAAATAAAGGATTTTTTTAATATTAAGAAGACCTCCACCTACAAATAAAATAAAATTTTAATAATTAAGTTATTTTAATAATAATTGTAATAATAAATTATACCTGTTTTATACGTTTCTCTCCGAAACATGGCACAATACTTCCTAGTATCTCTTTTCATGTTGTCCCAACAATTACGCAATTTCTTTTCAGTTCGTTCGAGGTATGTAGGCTTATCCATATTGAAGTTTTTAGTTATGTCTGTCCACGCTCTATCTTTTTTTTATTGCTTGTTACGTTAGTTTCCTTGTTCTCAATGATGTTACGATAAGGGTAAAACTGAGTTTCCACTGAGCGCGTCACGCGTTGCGTCGTCTGTCGTTAACCAATCTAAACATCTCGTCACAAGTAATGTAATAAAATGGGATGTTTTGATTAGTTAACTTGTGATAACGCGACGCATGACGCGCTCAGTGGAAACTCAGCCTAAATTTTTTCTACTGATTTATGTTTTTCGGCGTTGGTAAAATTCTTGCCACGTATCATTCTGTTTTCCTTATCCATTTTCTGCAAGGAATGATTTATGTAAAATACTCTCATAGTTAATAATTAAATAATATTTTTAATTAAAATCAATAATTTTACGTACTTAGATTAGGTAAATCACGAAACCCCTCAGGGGGTGGGGTGGCCACCGGGGACCCTCCGGGGCCCCTAGGAGCCTCCCCCACTACGGGTTTTGCGAGCCCGAGGTACCCGAGCAACTCAGGGGCTGCGGAGGGCAGTTGGGACGGGCGTGGGCGCCTCCCTTCTCTCACGCAGACGGGGCCCTGGCTACCCCGAGGACCCCGAGCCGGGCACTGAGCCGTAGGGCGCGTGACCCATCTTCCGGTGAAGGAGGGGTCGAAAATGCGCGGTCCCGATCCGGCCTGTATCGCGGGCGACTGTGGCCGCCTTAAAAGCCACCATCACCCGGGGAGAGCGAACCCCAGAGAAGAAACCTGCCTGGGGGCGCCATTTATAGCTGCGTAGGCATGGGACAGGCGTGGCCCCAGGTGCAGGCCCCGTGGAGGGCGGAGGTGCTCCGTTTGGAGCGGTCCCAGGGAGTATTTACTACCCCTCAGCGGTCCCGGCGTGGCCGGAGTAGTTGGGGCGAGGGGCGACGGTACGCGTGGGTCGGCGCCGCTTACGGGTGGGCCGTCGTGGCGGGGGCTCCTTCGGGGGCTTCCCGGACCCGACGTTTTCACGCCGGGGCGGCGCGGGCAGCCGCGGCCGGGCGTCCTCCGCGCCCGAGGTAAGGACGTCCTCCAGGGCCACCCGGATCGTTTCTGGGATTGGGCCTGCCGGGCGGGGCCGTTCGGAGCCGCCGGAACTTATTTCCGGGGCTGGGTCCGACGGTCGGGGGGCACATGCCCGTTTGCGTTATGTGATGTCTGAGTGTTATTTACAGATATGTGCGTGACGTCCCATGTGGGAGCGGGTCCTTCGGGGCTCTTCCTCCCGCATGATGTGTTGTCGGTATGAATGTGTGGGTGCATGTGGGACTGAGCCCTCGGGGACCGCTCGGGACTATCCCGGGATCGGTCCCGGCGGGTGTGGCCCAGGGGCTCTATTCTTGAACTTGTTCGCAATGTTACGTATACGCACGTATGCGAAGGGCGAGAATACGTATACGTTTCTCATATTATATTCTTGAACATCATTTAATGGCCTTCGCAATTGAAAACGTATACGTTTCTCATTGTACCGAATTACGCTTGGCAACGTTGGAAAATGTACGATCTCTACAAAGCATTGGGTAAGAATCACGCAGTGTGAAACAGAGAAGATATCCGTAAATTAGGTTATATACGTGTTGCTTAACTAAAAATTGCCGAAGACACTGATTTAAAAGGTTTGTAATAGAATAATTATTTGATTAGTCTCTTTAGCCCGGTTTCTTCAGCGTCGGATAACTTTATCTTTAGGTTAAACTCACTCTTCGTCTCTCTCTAAGAGTTTAGGTTATAAAGAGACGAAGAGTGAGTTTAACCTAAGGATAAAGTTATCCGACGCTGAAGAAACTGAAGAAACCGGGCCTTAATCAATAGAAGTAATAAAACTAAAGAAAAAATATGTTATAATTAAGTGTTGACATTTATTTAATTGTTATTCTGTATTACAGAATGGCTAACTTGGACAAAAGAAAGAGAGCTGCAAACATTACGAATGAACAGAGAACTTTACTTATAGAGTACATGACAAAACATATAAAATTAACAAAAGGAAAATTCTCATCATCTTTCACGCTGAAAGATTCCATACATTTATGGAATGAAATAAGTGACATCTTGAACTCTGTTAATGGAGCGAGAAAAGATTGGAAAGGTTGGCGTAAGGTAAACAAATATTTTTACACATAAATAAAGCAAAACTTCATAGTTAACAATTATCATGTAAAAGAAAAATATGTAGGATAATATCCTATAAAACTTTATATTTGAAAAAATAAGAAATGGTATTGTTTCTCGCTGTAATTATTTTGAAATATTATTTACAGTTTAAAAGAGAGACTTGCAAAAAGACCGATTTTATAATAATATATAACAAGATAGATATGGCAGATATGAGACTTATGTATTGTGTTTCAGTGCTTTATAAGCTTTTATTGTTCTAGTGCTGGCATGATTTCCAATCACGCAGTAAGAAGAAACATGGTGTTATAATGAAGTCTATGGCATCAACGGGTGGTGGTACACAAGAAACGGACGTATTAACACCACAAGAAGAGCAAGTTCTGGATATGATGTGTCCAACCAGTATAACTGGACATCTTGATATACCATCATCCACTGTAACTTTAGTGGACGATGCAGATAACAATGTAAAATAACAAAAAATATTGCATGGCTGCGTTTCGATATTCACAGCCAATACTTCAAATCTATAGTATGTCACATAAACTGAAGATTCGCAGTAGTGGCAGTGAATATCGGAATGCAGTCCACATCTTTCTTATTATCTATTATTTATTTATATATACAGTGTAATACAGAGAAATTGATTTACTCCATATTATATTTAAAATCAACAAATTTTATAATGTTTGTGTGTGTATATATATAATGCATGAAATTAGCACTTAATGAAATTAGCAACGTATAATTTTTAATTATTATAATGTTTATATGTCTTCCAGGATGATATAATGCACATGGAAGTGGAATTTTTAGATGATGAAGACAGTGATACTTTAAACATTCTTCACGATACTTTAAAAAGTAATGCTATCAATATTTCAGCATCACAAAACATAAATGCAATGTCAGGGAATAAACACAATAACTGTAAAGGAGTATTGATTGAAAAAGAAAATAGAAATCAGATAAAAAACAGTAATGCACATATTGAACAAGCTAAATGTGCTGAAGGCTTTCAGAAAAATGACAATACACTAAAAGATTCAAATACTCGTGTACAAAAAGCCGAAAATGAGGAAACAAATAACACCAATTCAGGAAAGGGGAAAAAAATATCAAAAAAGGAATTGAAAAATACTATTGAAATTTCAACAAAATTAAACAATGTTTATGCACAAACATATGAATTAAAAAGGGATTATTACAATGCTAAGCTAGAATATTTAAGGAGATTGGTGGAAGCGCATGAAAAATTAGCCGGTGTTACACAAAAAAGTGATATTTGAATATTACATTTATACACTTAATGCTTATACGAAGAGATTAATATTTTTCCTTTTCTTTTATTGTGTTTATTCTCTAACTAATTAAGACTAAGTAAGACTGATATAATATATATTTTTTATACTTGCAAGATATAAAATGTTGGTCTATATGTTTATTTTAAATGGAAGTTATGGAAATAACAAATTTTTATTTTTTTCCAAATATTACTATGGCAATGTTATTTTATAACTTAATATTTAGTTTTGTTTAATGCCGTATAAATAATATTTATCAGAAACTTATTATGTTGTACACATTAGTGATTGACTGTGATTGTACTACCGTTAAGGGATTAAAAAGGCTGATTAGTTAATAGTTGATTACAAAAAACTTATACACATATAATACTAAGATATAATACTTACTAATATGTAGTACTTATAAATATATATATTTTTAATTTTATTACCAAAAATGTATGCAAGAATTATTTGTTTTGCTTCCATATTTAATATTATAATGTTATTATATTATGTAACAATATAACATATAAGAAATGTTTGTTTAATATTGCAAACTTTTTATTTGTATTGAAAAGTACACGAATAAATACATTTTGGGCTGTAAACACAAATTTGTTTATTTTATCATACTTTTGTATACTATGTCTGTATATAACAAATAAAATTTAAGAAAAATAATTTATTATCATTTGTCGTTGTTTGATTCGGCCAGCTGCTAGATCTCTGTCAATTCTGCGAATATTTCTACCTACTGCATTTTCTTCATTTGCAATGTTTTCATTTTCGTTATTGTACATTCCAAAATCGATTTCTTGATTACCATCATCATCATCATTATCATCATCTATCTCCAATGGCAGTGGCACATTTTCGTTTATACATATGTTGTGTAATACCGCACATGTGTTTATAATTTTTTGAAGCTATTAGTGGAGAATAATGCAGTACTCTATGTTTTAGCAGGCATCTAAACCGCATTTTGAGTAGTCCGTTGCATTGTTCTACTAATGAACGGCATCTCATTTGCTTTATATTATATAAAGCTTCTGGGCTATTTTCTGCTGCACCTAATATAGGAGTCATCATCCAGGGTCGTAAAGAATATCCTGAATCACCTACAACCCAAAACATTTCAATACAAACATTAGATACAACTTTTATTCATTTTTTGTGCGTTAATTGTAATTTTTACAAAAACATAATTGTTTGAACACATGACTTACCAAGTAAATGGAAATTATTGTTTGGATATCGTCTATAAAGGTGAACCATTGCATTTTTTGCGTTACTATTATTCCAAATGTATGTGTCGTGAGTGCTTCCAGGGAAACGTGCATTTACATTCAAGATTCTTAATCGCCAGTCACAGATCTGTAATGATTATAAATACTATAGAGTGTAGATCACAAGTGACACTTTAGTTCCATAAATTTTGCAGTGCATTTCTTTATGAAATGTTACATAATTAATATAATAAAATGTAACATAATTAATGTTAATAAAAATAATATGAAAATTATTATTACCAATTGAGTATTTATAGAGTGATATCCTTTTCTATTGACATAAATGTGTTCTGGATAAAGATTATTGTTTTCTGCTGGAGGAAAAATAGCTATATAGTGCAATCTATGCAACCTATAGTACCCGGAAATTCATATCTTCTATAGAATCTTAAATAACAGAAAATAGTAACATAACATATCTATATTGAAATGTATGTGATATGTACAAAACAATTATATTACTAATTTGATTTTATGTAAGGCTCTAATGATTTGCAATAAGAGAGAAATAAGGCAATTGGAACCGACGCAAGATGTTAAATGCGAAATTAAATATTAAATGTAGAGTGAAATTATCTTTGTAGTGTGTAATATACGTGCCGGGAAATTTACACGGATTCAATGCCTATGCACACTACGTCGACTCTAATTGCCTTATTTCTGATTATATTACTAATATAATAATTTGTTTTAGTATGTTTTGTTAAAGTTTTGTTTCTTTCTATACACAATTATAAGACATTTGTATACATACTCTGTTCGTAGTTCATTCATTTCTGCTAATGTAGAAGGGAACTTTATCCACTGGCTCATAATCTCTTCTCTTGTTATAATATCAATTACTTCGTGGATACTGCGAGAAACCGTTGGTTGACTAACATCCATGTATATGTTTTTTCCAATATCCATTTGATATGATCCACTCGCAAAGAAACGTAATGCTGTTATAATCTGTGAACATATTACTTTTTTATTTAATGTTTATGCAAATAAACAAAATTCTGTGTGTTATATTAAAAATATTCGAATTATTACCTTAGTTGTAGGGCTGATTGCAGATATTCTCGTTTGTGGAGTCATATGTGGCTCGACAATGTCTATTACATATCTTGCTGCGGCTTTACTTAGACGATACAATTGCACAAATTTTTTATTGGTTAACTCAAAGGGATCATCTGGATCACGAATATGATGATACTGAATATTCCGATCTCTTCTTTCCTCTACTATTTCAGCGTTTTGTAACGCATTAATGATTGGAACATTTATTATAATATCTTCCAAGTCCATTTTTGGTTTCTACTAATTGTACGTATTATATTTGTATCGAGCTTGTCACTTAAAACATGTACGTTTCTCTTGCAACGACTGCTTTGACCCATGCGTTGCATTGCGAACAATTGCGAACGAAAATTTACGTATACGTTGCGTTTGCGACTGTCAAGAATACTGTTCTAGGGATTTTTTACTGCGATTATTCGCAACGTCCTACTTGCGTATACGCAACTATTTCTGCGACTGTCAAGAATACTGCTCTAGGGATTTTCCATTGCTATCATTCGCAACGTCCTACTTGCGTATACGCAAGTATTTCAAGAATAGGGGCCCAGGATGCATGCGTGTATGCGCTGGACGAGACGCCCGTCGGAGCCGCCAGGACGTATTCCTGGGTCGGGGTCCGGCGGGTGGGGCCGCCGGGGCCGCCGGGACGTATTCCCGGGTCGGGGCCCGACGGTCGGTGTTTCTCATGGTCGAGGGCAGCCCCCTCAAAAATTACGCAAAAATGGAAGGCACACAAAAGGGAATAAACTTACCGTCACAGGGGATTCGGACCCCCAGTGATCGGCTTGAGGCTGGTAGCGTCCCAGCTGGCCTCTTGTCGACATCGAGCTATGGGCTCTCTGGAACCTGCACCGCAGGGGTTCCAGAGGAAAATGCGTCTGCGAAGACTCTGACGCAGGACATGACGGACGACGACGGGGTGACGACAAGGGGGGGTAAAACCCTGTGTCAGAGGCCCGGGCCACTGAGTTTCAAGGACGGAAAACCCAGGAGGCGGTCGGCGTCGACTTCGTCCCGTACCTCAACCGGGGCAAGGGGCGACGATGAGGGAGAAACTGTCTCCATCTCCTCCGGGGGCAGCGACGAGGAAGGGAGCTTTAAGACTCCCCCGGTCCGGACGCCAAAACGTTTCGACATGCGGGGGCGAAACCCGAAAGACCCGGTGGCAAGAGCCAACAAAATTGAAATGAAGAGGTTGCAGGCCGCCGTCCGTACCTTAGAGGCCGAGAAGAACCGGGCCGAGGAGAAGGCCCGGCTAGCGGAGGAACTGGGCAGCATGGTGGGCTCGGGGCGATGGGAAGATGTTGCGGCGACGACGAATAGCGCCATACCACCGGCACAAAACCTGCCACCTGTCAGTGAGCTGGAGGAGCAGATGGCAGGGAAAGAGACCGCGTACATAGCCCAAAAGATCGCGGAGCACGCCGAGAGGGTCGACCATCTGGCCTACGCCTGCCAGCACCTCTCGGGTACCTCCAAGAGGGACCTGCGCCTGGCTGCCCTGGTGGGCAAAGCGGGGGCCAAAGTCCTCTCCGTGAGAGCAGCTGGCTGGCCCCACTGCCGAGACGGGCCAAGGGGCTGATGCCCTCCGCCGGAAGGTGGAGGCGCTGGAGAGGCAGGTGCGTGAGAGGGACCGGAGAATCGCGGATCTGGAGAAGAAATTCTCTGAGCTCCGCGACCTCCGTGACCTCGACCCTTCGCCTGCCGGGAGGGGGTTCGTCGAGGAAGTCCGGCTCCCCCCATCATCAGAGAGAGAGGAGGACCGACCAGGCTCAGCAGGGAACAGCGTCGACCTCCTCCCCCGTGTGGCTCCCCAAGACACGGGGGGAGTTTGAGGAATATCTCCAGCGGACGGTGCTGAGCCAGCTGTCCATATTTATGGAACGATGGGCCAGGGAGGAGTGGGAGCCGAGGGCTCTCCGCCTCCTCACGGCAGCTGCGGCCCCGGCCGCACCTGGGAGTCCGGCAATATGGGGGGGGACCCCGGAGGCCTGAGGGAGCGACGCTGGCGGCTGCAGCGCCTGATCTCCCTGTCCCCGGGGCGTCCGGCCTCTCTAGCGGGGCGGAGACAGCGGATCCGGAGGTGGCGGTGCCCCAGCCGAGGAAGAGAAAGAGGGGAGATACCGGAGCCCCCACCCCTTCGCCGGAGGGGGATCCAAGGATCCGACGCCGGCTTCTGCTTCCCGGGAGGGGAACTGGGACCAAGTGGTTGGCGGAAAGCGGCGAAGAAGGCGAGGAAGGCTGCTGCCTCGGGGGAGGTGCCGGGAACCCCCCATCAGCAGAGGCAACAACAACAACAGCAGCAAGGGCCACAGCAGCAGCGGCGACAACAACAGCCGAAGCAGAAGCAGCAGCAGCAGCAGCAACAACCGCAGCAGCAGCCGCAGCGGAAGCAGCAACAGCAACAACAACAGCGGAACACCCCAGCTAAAGGGGTTCGGAGGCAAGAGCAACAGGGAGGAGCGGCGACACCAGCCGGTAAGGTCCCCTTCCCTGCATGCCCATAAACAGGTCCGAACGCAGCAGCAGCAGCAGCAGCAGCAGCAGCAGCGCAAACGCCGCGCCCTCCCGCGACCTCCCCGAACGGCCGCCGTCGTCCTGACGGCTCCGGAGGGGAAATACGCGGAGGCTATGAGGCTGGCCCAGGAGAGGGTCAACCTGGCGGACCTGGGCATCGAGGCGCTCAGGCCCAGGAGGGCCCGTACGGGCGCCTTGATCCTTGAGGTGGCGGGGGCTGGGGGGTCGGAAAAAGCCGACCGCCTGGCCGCCGCCATGTCGATGGCTCTCTCCAACGTGGAGGGCGTGAGGGTGGATCGTCCAATAAAGACGAGGGAGATTCTCCTCCGGGACCTGCAGGAGGCGGCGACCCCGGACCTCATCGCGACGGAGATTGCGCGCGCGGGGGGGTGTCGGCCGGCGGACGTGAGGGTGGGACCGATAAGGCTCGGACCCACGGGTCTGGGGACAGCGTGGACTAAGTGCCCGCTCGCGGCCGCGGCCGCCCTGTCAAAGGCCGGGAAGGTCAGGATAGGGTGGACGTGGTCGCGGGTGGAGCTACTGGCGGAGCGCCCACTCCAATGCTACAAATGCATGGAGTTGGGCCACGTCCGCCAGCGCTGCCCCAATGAGGGGACGGAGTGGGGGGACCGGTGCTTCCGGTGCGGCCTGACCGGGCACCGGTCCGCGGACTGCGCCTCCTCGCCGCGCTGCCCGGTATGTAAGGACCCGGGCGGTCCGGCGAGGCACAGGATAGGGGGACCCGCATGCCGTGCGGGTCCCGTAGGAGGGAGACCCGTGGGCCCAAAGGTGGGCACCCCTGTGGCCCCGCGGGCGGTCCCCTCCCGCGGAGGGGGGATTCCGTCCGTGGTGCCGGCGGCAGCGGCCGGGGGAGTACTCCTCGCGGCGGTGGAGGTACCGGCGGTGGCGGTGGAGACGGAAACGGCGAGTCCGCCCGGCGAGGGGATCCCGCTCCCGCAAAGAAAGAAGAGAGGGGCCGCGACCGAGGAGGACATGGAGGTCGGGGTGGTCGAAGCTGGGGAGGGCGTAGGCGCTGGAGGAGCCGATGACAATACCTCGGACTAATGGTACATCGGCTCCTTCAAACAAATTTGAACCACGCCCGCGGGGCTCAGGACCTGTTTGTCCAGAGTCTCGCGGAGCGTGGTTATGGGCTGGGGGTCGCTGCCGAGCCGTACCGGGTCCCGGCCGGCGACCCCAAATGGTTTGCGGACTCCCGCGCCTCGATTGCGATAGTCTGGGGCAGGGGGGGGGGAGCTCCGGAAGCTCCCCTCTCGCCACCAGGCTCGGGGACGGCGACGGGTACGTGGTCGTCCGCTGGGGGACCACCGTAGTGGTGGGAGTGTACCTCCCACCGAGTTGGGAGCTCCGGAGGGTCGAGGATAGCCTCGAGGAGCTGGGCGGCTGGGTGAGGAGATTTCCCCGACCGCCCGGTCCTCGTGGCTGGGGACTTTAATGCCCACTCGACTGTCTGGGGCTCGAGGGCGGATAGCGCCAGGGGCCGGGTGGTCGCCGACTGGGCGGCGACGCTCGGGCTCCTGGTGCAAAACAGGGGGGCGAGGAGTACCCTCGTGCGGTGGCAGGGGGAGTCAATTGTGGATATTTCACTGGCTAACTCTGTCGCCGCGCGGGGGATCAGCGGGTGGAGGGTCGTCTCAGAGGTGGAGACGCTCTCCGACCATCTCTACATTGAGATGGTTGTGGGAGCGAGGGACCCTCCACCCGCCGCTCGGGGCGATGATCGCCCCGACAAGCGGTGGTCCCTCAAGCGGCTGGACGAGGACCGTCTGGAGGCGGCAGCCAGGGCCGTCACCTGGGCTGGGAGGGGGGAGGTAGAGATAGACGAGGAGGTGGAGTGGCTCGGGGCCGCGATGACCGCAATCTGCGATGTCGCGATGCCCCGGGCCAGGCCCCCCCGAAGACGCGTGGCATACTGGTGGACCGAGGAGATCGCCGAATTGAGGCGCGCCTCGGCCCAGGCCAGACGCGGCTACACTAGAGCCAGGAGGCGAGGGGTGACGGACCTAGGTGGGCCGGGCTTGGGAGTTGTACCGCGAGGCGCGGAAACTCCTGAGCCGGGCCATCAGACGGGCCAAGATCGAGGCGTGGGAGGAGCTTCTCCGTTCGCTCGACGAGGATCCGTGGGGGCGCCCATACAAGATCGTAACGAAGAAGCTGCGACCGTGGGCGCCCCCGCTGACCTCGTCGATGGATCCCCAGTTCCTGGAGACAGTCCTGAGCGCGCTCTTCCCCGCCGGAGGGGAGGAGGAGGCGGACGCGCCTGCGCCCGTAGCGCCGGACTGGCTCCCGGAATGGGGGATCACGGACGAAGAGATGATGGACGCCATCGGGAAACTAAGGGGCAAAAAGACTGCCCCTGGTCCCGATGGCGTCCCGGCGCGAGTGTTGGCGCTCACCGCGGGGTTCTTCGCCGGGCGGATGAGAGCACTCTTCGAGGAGTGCCTCAAACGCGGCGCCTTCCCGGGGAAGTGGAAGGAGGCCAGCCTCGTCCTTCTGAGGAAGGAGGGCAGGCCTCCTGACCAGCCATCGGCGTACCGGCCCATCTGCCTTTTGGACGAGGTCGGCAAAGTCTTCGAGAGGATTCTCGTTGGCCGACTCGTCCGACACCTGGAGTGGGGGGGGTGGTCCTGGACTGTCGGAGGACCAGTTCGGATTCCGCGGGGGGCGGTCCACGGTTGACGCGGTCGGCCGTGTGCGGTCCCTCGTGGAGGAAGGACTGGCTCGGGGTGGGGTGGCGTTGGCGGTGTCGTTAGACATCGTCAACGCCTTCAACTCGCTTCCCCGGTGGGTGATCGATGAATCGCTGGTCGATTTGGAGGTCCCGGTCTACCTCCGGGCGATGGTCCGGGCCTACCTCTCCGACAGGTGGCTGCTTGTTAGGGGGGCGGATGGGCGGATACGCCGAGTGGCCGTGCGAGGCGGCGTTCCGCAGGGGTCGGTCTTAGGCCCTCCCCTGTGGAACGTCGGGTATACTCGCCCTCTCAGGGTGGCGCTCCCCGAGGGCTCCACCGCCGTCTGCTACGCGGACGACACGGCGGTGGTTGTCACTGGGGAGACCTGGGGAGACGTTGCCCGCACGGCGGAGGTTGCCGTGGACAGGGTCGTGCGTGAGATACAGGGCTTGGGCATGGAGGTGGCGGCCAGGAAGACGGAGATCGTCTATTTCCACAGGCGGGGGCCGCCGCCCCCAGGGGGCCTTGGCCTGCGAGTGGGGGGCGAGACCGTCCCGGTGGGCCCCGAGATGCGATACTTGGGGCTCACGCTGGATCCGGGGTGGCGCTTCCGCGCGCACTTCAGGGGGGTGGCCTCCAGGATGGAGGGTATGGCTGCCGCGTTAGGCCGCCTACAACCCAACCTGGGTGGCCCGTGCGTGCGGGTGCGCCGCCTCTTTCATGGGGTCGTGCGGTCGGTGGCCCTGTATGGGGCGCCCATATGGGCCGACAGGGTGATCGCGGATCGGTTCGTTCGGTCCGAAATACACCGGGCCGAGCGCCGATCCGCGACCCGTTTAGTGAGGGGGTACCGCACGATTTCTCATGCGGCGGCCACCGTCCTGGCTGGAGTTCCCCCGATCGAGTTCGCGGCCCGCGCGCACGCCGAGGTATATCGGCGCGTACGCGGGATGCGAGCGGATCGGGGGGGGCGCGCCACTTGTGGCGCGGGCCAGGGCGGTGGTACGTAGTCAAGCTCGACAGCTTGCCCTCCAGGAGTGGCAGAATAGCCTCGCTCTTGTCCGGGGGCGGGTTGTCGAGGCGATCCGGCCGATTCTGCCCGAATGGGTGGGCAGATCGTGGGGCGGTCTCACCTACCGAGTGACACAGGTACTCACCGGACACGGGTGCTTCGGTGACTACCTGTGTCGCATAGGGAAGGAGCGCACGACCGAGTGCCATCATTGCGGGGACCCGGAGGACTCCGCGCAGCACACCCTGGCCGAGTGTGCGGCTTTCGGGGTGCAGCGCGGAGTCCTGATAGATAAGGTTGGGGCGGACCTCTCTCTCCCGGCCGTGGCAGCGGCCATGGTCCGGGACAGAGAGGCCTGGGGGGCGGTCGTCTCCTTCTGCGAGACAGTGATGCTCGCAAAGGAGACGGCCGAGAGGGAGCGGAGGGACGGCGAGCCGGTGCGCGTGGGTGCGCACCGGCGGCGCCGCCGCTCTCCTCCCCCCTTTGTTTTATAACCCAGCCGGGCGGGCCGAAGGGTGCCCGCCCGGCCTCGTATGGGAGGGGGGGCTGGGGGGGCTGGTGCCCCCCAACTGCCTCGGCGGGTCGGGTGAGATCGGGGGGTCTCACCCGGATATGCCCGCTGAGTCGGTCAGCGGCGAGAGGTGGTGTCCCTCGCCGCCGAGTTAGGGACGGGGGTTGTAATGACCCCACCCCGGGGTGCGCCTGGACGCAGTACGAGAGTAAGTTCCCGGGCGCACCCTATATGGGGATGGGAAGGACACTCGCTGGTTTTTAGCCGGTAAGAGTCCGGCATACCCCGAACCTCTCCCCCGAGAGGGGAGGATTTTCCAGCGTCAAAAAAAAAAAGGTAAATCACGAAAACTTGCGAAAAATAGCATACGACCACGTTCAACGTTCAACCACGCTTAACCACACTTATATTTTTTAACCTCGTACTTCTCGTTCCAAACAATTCTCAAACCATTCAGATTTCTAGATACAAGCTGCGTAGTGATGTCGGGTGACAGATGCGATTTTTCAATATTAGGGGATGATCAGTTTGCTTAGGTTAATGGCTTCTGCAGTATTCTGCACTCTTGACAGAGTGTAATACGGGTTTTCAGCTTTGCAGTTGGCAATTCTTATATTTAATCGAAGGATCACGTTAATCGGAGACTGTGATATCGGCCCTAAGAGCATAATTTGGAAAAACCCAGCTCCGTCTTTCACAAGGTATTGCCGCCCCATAAAGTTTGCTTTCGTAAAAGAAACCCAAGACGTAATTAACAGAGAGGTAAATAACATTAAAGATAAGATTGAGACCCTTACTCCTACTACAGTAATTGTCAATGGCATCGACGTACTTGTTAAATCTTCCCTAATTTTGTGATGTATGATAGATGGAAAAGTATGCAATGCTTTGGCATCATGTTCATCGACACAAAGTTGTTATATATGTGACGCTACTCCACGAGAAATGAATCAACCAAGTATTATTTCCCGTAAAACAGTTAATAAGAACTATTTATCGTTTGGACTATCCTCCTTACATGCTTGGATTCGTTTTCTAGAATGTGTCTTGCAGATAGCGTACAGACTTGATATAAAAATGTGGCAGGCGCGCGGGCCTGAAAATAAAAGTAAAGTTGCACAGAGGAAAAAATACTTGCAAGATAAATTAAAAAACGACATGGGTCTGTTGATAGATATGCCGAAACAAAAATCCGGCAATCAAGAGACACGGTAGTGTCTCGCGCCAAGTACACGCGGAGCGAGACCAACCGTGACTCTTTTACGCGACGCGACGATTTGCAAGTACTCGAGATGTTGAGATCTCGATAACGAGTGAACGGATCAAGTTCTAAATAGGCTTGATCGATAGCTTGGGGTCGATTTGGGGGGGGTCCGTTCTTTTCATTTTTCCGCTACGTGCCCTACGAGCTGAGATATTGCGAGCAAAAGTCGAAATGTGAAAATTTTATATTAAGATACTCCTTCTACTGACGCCGATTATAACATACATATAACAGAGATAACAGAGAAACGTCACTTTCACTTTTTCGCCACTGGCGGTGGCGGTGCTAGTATCGCCAGTTTCGATATTGTGCGCGCATTATTATCGATCTAGTAGGTAAATTATAGGTCGATAGACTTATCGGTCAGGAGGAAGATTTTTATATTTAAGTAAATTAGGTACCGTGTCTCTTGATCAAATAATCTTGATAATAAATAATATTATTATAATATTATTATATATATTATTATTATTATCAACCCAGCGAATAAATCCATCGAGTCGATATACAGGTTACCGACGACGAGGTCCAGATAGTGCGCTCCGTAGTTTTTGGTGTCTAGGTGTATTAATTTGAATTCGATGTCTACGTGTCTCAGGTTGTCGACGACGAGGTCCAGATAGTGCGCTCCGTAGTTTTCGGTGTCTAGGTGTATATTAATACTTTGAATTCGATGTCTACGTGTCCCAGGTTGCCGATGACGACGTCCAGATAATGCGCTCCGTAGTTTTCGGTATCTAGGTGTATTAATATCTTGAATTCGATGTCTACGTGTCCCAGGTTGCCGATGACGACGTCCAGATAATGCGCTCCGTAGTTTTCGGTATCTAGGTGTATTAATACCTTGAATTCGATGTCTACGTGTCCCAGATTGCCGACAACGAGGTCCAGATAGTGCGCTCCGTAGTTTTCGACGTCTAGGTGTATTAATACTTTGAATTTGATGTCTGCGTATCCCAGGTTGCTGATGACGAGGTCCAGATAGTGCGCTCCGTAGTTTTCGACGTCTAGGTGTATTAATACTTTGAATTCGATGTCTACGTGTCCCAGGTTGCCGACGACGAGGTCCAGATAGTGCGCTTTGTAGTTTTCGGTGTCTAGGTGTATTAATACTTTGAATTCGATGTCTACGTGTCCTAGGTTGCCGATGACGACGTCCAGATAATGCGCTCCGTAGTTTTCGGTATCTAGGTGTATTAATACCTTGAATTCAATGTCTACGTGTCCCAGGTTGCCGACGACGAGGTCCAGATACTGCGCTCCGTAGTTTTTGGTGTCTAGGTGTATTAATACTTTGAATTCGATGTCTACGTGTCTCAGGTTGTCGATGACGAGGTCCAGATAGTGCGCTCCGTAGTTTTCGGTGTCTAGGTGTATTAATACTTTGAATTCGATGTCTACGTGTCCCAGGTTGCCGATGACGACGTCCAGATAATGCGCTCCGTAGTTTTCGGTATCTAGGTGTATTAATACCTTGAATTCGATGTCTACGTGTCCCAGGTTGCCGATGACGACGTCCAGATAATGCGCTCCGTAGTTTTCGGTATCTAGGTGTATTAATACCTTGAATTCGATGTCTACGTGTCCCAGATTGCCGACAACGAGGTCCAGATAGTGCGCTCCGTAGTTTTCGACGTCTAGGTGTATTAATACTTTGAATTTGATGTCTGCGTATCCCAGGTTGCTGATGACGAGGTCCAGATAGTGCGCTCCGTAGTTTTCGACGTCTAGGTGTATTAATACTTTGAATTCGATGTCTACGTGTCCCAGGTTGCCGACGACGAGGTCCAGATAGTGCGCTTCGTAGTTTTCGGTGTCTAGGTGTATTAATACTTTGAATTCGATGTCTACGTGTCCCAGGTTGCCGATGACGACGTCCAGATAATGCGCTCCGTAGTTTTCGGTATCTAGGTGTATTAATACCTTGAATTCAATGTCTACGTGTCCCAGGTTGCCGACAACGAGGTCCAGATAGTGCGCTCCGTAGTTTTCGACGTCTAGGTGTATTAATACTTTGAATTTGATGTCTGCGTATCCCAGGTTGCCGATGACGACGTCCAGATAATGCGCTTCGTAGTTTTCGGTGTCTAGGTGTATTAATACCTTGAATTCGATGTCTACGTGTCCCAGGTTGCCGATGACGACGTCCAGATAGTGCGCTCCGTAGTTTTCGATGTCTAGGTGTATTAATACCTTGAATTCGATGTCTACGTGTCCCAGGTTGCCGATGATGACGTCCAGATAATGCGCTCCGTAGTTTTCGGTGTCTAGGTGTATTAATACTTTGAATTCGATGTCTACGTGTCCCAGGTTGCCGACGACAAAAAACTATAGCGCGAACTTGACGCGGAACACTACCGTGTTATAGGTTATGTATGTGACTGTGACAGCTGGTGACAGCGCGCTAAACGCACTGTCTGCACTGCGCGCAGTACACACACACGTATACATCGAAACTGCTGATACTAGCAGCACCGCCAGTGTCGATAAAGTGAAAAGGAAACGATTCCAGCCAATGAAATGATAGCATGGCATGAGTGATAAGTAGACGACGTATCTTAATAAAAAAAATTTTACATTTGGACTTTGCGTCGCAATATCTCCGCTCGTAGGGCACGTAGCGGAATATTATAAGAGCAAAATTTCCGAGAAAAGCAACGTGTTGGAGAGAAGCCACGTGTTGAAGATTGCGGTTCATTAAAAAGCTACAAATGCTATTGATTTCTTATATTAGAAGATAAGTTATATTAGAAGATAAGTTATATTAGAAGATAAGTTATAAAGTTAAATCGTTGTATTAACAAAAATTTGTGCGTAAAAATCGAGTTTATGTAAAGAAACATAGATATCAAGGATGATACTACGTCTTAAATTTAAACGAAATTAAGAAAACAAAGGTTAAAAAAAGAGGTAAATTTTATTTTTCAAAAAGGTAAAAAAAGGTGCCAAGTACACGCATGGTTACCTCGGAAAAACTAAGTAGTAGTATTATTAATTTTAAATTAATAAAATCCAAGTGGTACTTAATGTGTTTATATTATTAGCATTATTCAAGCTAGATTACGATTATGTCTTGTATCGCAAAATATATACGGCTTATAGAGCTTTACAATCTGTACATACTGTTTGTAAGATAAAGATATACTGTTTCTAAGATGCGTAACACTACAAAACGCATGATATCAGTACAAAATTACCTTTTTCAAAAAGGTAAAAAAAAGGCGCCAAGTACACGCATAGTAGTGTATATGTTGTTACCTCGAAAAAAAAGAAAGTGGTAGTATTATACCTCAAAAAAACCTAAGTAACAAGTGGTAGACGTAATCTTTGTATCTCAAAAAATCTCGAAAAAATCTAAGCACTAGTATCTTTATTTCCAAAAAATTATAACCGAAGTGATACACATCACAAAATTATGTTACCTTATAAAAAAAGAGTCGCGCTTTAAGTGATCTATTACAATTACAAAAAAGAAATGATATCTCTGTAAATTACAGCGCCAATTACAAAGAGAACATATATATTGCCTCAAAAAATAATTGTTGCACTACTTTGAAAAATCTTTACATTGTGTCAATTAGAAAAAGAATGTATGATAACAATTTTATAAAATTAAAAAATTTTATTTAAATTTAACAAGGGAATACAAGATATTTAAATACAAAGTTTATATATGTTTTTTTCAATAGAATAAAAGATTTAATCACAAAGAATTAAAGAGGTAACAGTACAAAATAAAAATATTTTATTAAAATACATAAATTTTTCTTGTAAAAAAACTTGGCGCTGCTAGACCTCGAAATTGTAAATAAATAAGGACAACAATAAATAAAAATAATTCAGAGAAGAATGCGACAGAAGTAACAAAATGATTATCAGCGTGGTGTGTATGTGCGAGCGAGTGATATGGGTGTGTGTGACAACGGCGAATAATGCGGCTTGTAATTAAGTATGGGATAAGTTTATTTATTTATTTACAATTTCGAGGTCTAGCAGCGCCAAGTTTTTTTACAAGAAAAATTTATGTATTTTAATAAAATATTTTTATTTTGTACTGTTACCTCTTTAATTCTTTGTGATTAAATCTTTTATTCTATTGAAAAAAACATATATAAACTTTGTATTTAAATATCTTGTATTCCCTTGTTAAATTTAAATAAAATTTTTTAATTTTATAAAATTGTTATCATACATTCTTTTTCTAATTGACACAATGTAAAGATTTTTCAAAGTAGTGCAACAATTATTTTTTGAGGCAATATATATGTTCTCTTTGTAATTGGCGCTGTAATTTACAGAGATATCATTTCTTTTTTGTAATTGTAATAGATCACTTAAAGCGCGACTCTTTTTTTATAAGGTAACATAATTTTGTGATGTGTATCACTTCGGTTATAATTTTTTGGAAATAAAGATACTAGTGCTTAGATTTTTTCGAGATTTTTTGAGATACAAAGATTACGTCTACCACTTGTTACTTAGGTTTTTTTGAGGTATAATACTACCACTTTCTTTTTTTTCGAGGTAACATTGTAATGACGGCAATACAGCTCGTAGATTTTTCAGAAATGCAGAAAAATCTGCTGCAATAACAAATTAATGTTGAAATTATAAAGCGTTTTTGTGTAATCTTAGAATGTTTCGGTTCTGGCTTTGAAATTAATTGTGACGAATTTGAAAAGTACGCTAAGAAAACACGTGAACTGTACCTAAGGGAATATTCGTGGTACAACATGCCAGTTACTGTGCACAAAGTGTTCCACGGAACAGAAATAATTGCCTCTTGTATTATTCCAATAGGTCAATTGTCAGAAGAAGCACAAGAAGCCAGAAACAAAGACAATAGACGCTATACAGAATTATTCACTCGTAAAAATTCCAGAATAAACACAAATACAGACTTGTTGCCTAGATTGCTAGTTACATCAGTAGTGAGTATAGGCCGATTCCTCCCCGGGGGCTCCAAAGGGGGGTGAGGGAGGGGGGGGTATCGGATTACGCGGGGGAGTCAGGGGGAGGGGGAGGGGGCGAAGTATTGGGTTACACAGGGGTATCGGATTACGCGGGGGGGGGGGGTGAGGGGGAGGGGGGAGGGGGGGGGGTATCGGGTTACACAGGGGTATCGGATTTCGCGGAGGGTGAGGGGGAGGGGAAAGAGGCGGGGTATCGGATTTCAAGGATATCGGGTTACACAGGGGTATCGGATTACGCGGGGAAAGGGGGAGGGGGAGGGTGACCTTGGCATACCACGTATGACTCACCGGGGGGATGACTCACCGGGGGGATGACTCACCGGGGGATGACTCACCGGGGGATGACTCACCGGGAGATAACTCACCCGCGTTCGCGCCGCGGTCGCGCCGCGGATCCGCGCGGGGGGGGGGTTCGCGTTCGCGCCGCGGTCGCGCCGCGGGTCCGCGCGGGGGGGGGGGGTCCGCGGTCGCGAGTCCGCGCCGCGGGGGGGGGGTCCGCGTTTGCGCCGCGGGGTACGTTCGCAACGACGCCGCTAGGCGGCGCATAATAGTAAGACTAACTCGATAGCGCACTAAGCAGGAGCAAGACATTTTGTCGATGACGCGTTGAACTTGTCGGAACATGTTCGTCGTAAACAAATTTTTTTCTGGGAAAAGGGGGTGTTATCGCGTAGACTAAACAATTTTGCACTATTTTTTTACGACGCAGTACGCGAGACAAAGGAAAAAAAATGACGTCATCGACGATGATCGAAGCGATGATAAAATTTAGGTAGGGATGGACGCAAAGAAATTACATCGTTCGTTTTAGTTGTAAGAAAGTAAGTCTGCTTATTTAAATCTTCTTTTTATTACATAAATCCAGCGAAAAGTAAGATAAAATACGTCTCGCGCTACAAAGGCGAGCGCCGACATCCGCTAGAAGTCCGGCTGCTTGAATTTACAAAACAAATATTGCGTACCGTAACATGGAGGCGCCGATGCTCAGGCGGACGTTGCATATGTACGGCTCGGATGGAAATGCGCGCGAAGAAAATATAGTATGAATTATAATTTAAAAAAACAATCTATCTACGCAGTACATAAAAGGAAGAAATAACGTCACCGGGACGATGATCGACCCGATAACGCGTCGAACCTGTGGAAACATGTTCGTCGTAAACAAATTTTTTTCTTTGAGAAGAGGGCTGTTATTGCGTAGACGTATCTATTTCACACTATTTTTTTACAATGTAGTACGTGAAACAAAGGAAGAAACGACATCATCGGGGACGATGATCGACCCAATAACGCGTCGAACCTGTGGGAACATGTTCGTCGTAAACAAATTTTTTCTGGGAAAAGGGGGTGTTATCGCGTAGACTAAACAATCTATCTACGCAGTACGCAAAACAAAGGAAAAGATTTTTTAAAAATCAGTTAGAGCGAGAGAGAGAGCAAAGGGTATATAACGAGGGATGAAGCGCGTCGAGCCGCAGTAGAGCAAGATTTGAGAGTTATACATCGATCGAAAAGTATCGCGGTTTATTTTATGGTTAAACACGTTATCGTGTGCAAGTGCTCTGTAAAAGAGAATCTTTTATCGCTCAGTCGCAAAGATGTTCGTTCTACTGTCGAGACCTTCGGACATTCGCAATTTTAGCGCCGAACAGCTGCAATTTGTGCCGAAAACCGTTTTGTTGCAAATGTGCGGCGATCACGTCTACTACGTGTGGGACAGGCTTCCGGAGCATATAAAGGCGGATCTGGAGGTTCAGACCTGTCGTCGCTGTGACGAACATTGGAATCAACCGTGGCAGGAAACGCACATCGACGGTCCCGCTCCGATGATTAAGGATTGCGGCGAGTGTCAACGAAAACACCATTAGCTTTCGCGACGTGAACATTTTTCCTTTTTTTCATAACATTGAACAAGAAGAAACGGTGCTTATAGTTGTGCGAAAGTTATTGTTGGTAGTATTGGTAGTGTTGGTAGTGTGCAAACCTACGTATCATGTACACTCCATGGTCAGCTAAGACCTGCCCGTGACTCGCACGCATGTAAGTTCCGACGAGCAAGACTAAATATATTGTTACGCCTGTCACGCGTTCACCACACACACACTCTCACTACACCCGCGAACGCGCCGCGCTTCCCCGTCACCGGGAATAATGAAACTCTCTGTTATAAAAAGAAACGGATTTATTGCTCTTGTTACAACGAAACACGTCTGTTCGCTTCGAGACCCAGAGCGTAAATCTGACGACCGGCTGTTATAAACAACCGTCGTCAAGCAAGTCGTCGTCCGGTCGCGATGTTCTTCTGCCGCCCAGGCGTCTAACGGGCGATACGGCACGAGCGTAATGAGCGCACAGCACGGGTGTAACACTACCCCCCCTCTTCCAAGATTGTCACCCCGACAATCCGGGAGGGTAGTTCTTCGCGGTCCACAGCTCCTCTGCTCAGTGGACTCCAGGGCACCGAACGGTTCACTTGCCCTCCTCGAGCTGCTGCTCTGAGTAACGGACCCCATTCCTCTTGGTCCCTGGTAGCCGCACTCCAGGTCTCCAACCGTCCTTCTTCTGGAGAGAGCTGGCCAGGCTCCCCCCTCCGACGGTCCCAGGACGACCCCGCAGGAGCTCCGCTCTTTTCCCGGCGTGATCTCCCTCGCTGCCGTTCTCCCACGCCGCTACCAAATCTTCGAACAAGGGGGGGGAAACTTGTGTGGACCCAACGCCTTTTCAGGCTCCCCAAGTCCCTGCCTCAGCATTTGCTCAACGTCCCACGGGAAAACCACAACTTCAAAAACCGTGGGCGAGGCAGTCTTCTTAAAAAAAAAAACTTCCTTGAAAAGAAGTCTTCGGCCGATGTTCTGCCGCAGTACCTTCCCATCTCCTCATGTACCGCCGACTTCCTCTAGGAAAACAAATATTATGCGCAGTAAACAAGGAATTGAACATTTGAAAATCAAAAACAAAAATCAATTACTTCAATTATAACACGCCGTACTATAATTCTTTATTACAAATACATTTTATTAACATTTTTTTCTTTTGGGCTCCGACCTACTCTAGTTTCTCAATCTAATTTCCTCTCAGAATAAACAGCTAACCTATCCGAATGAACAACCTTATTCTTATGTCGAGGTGATTTCCGAATACAGTATACTACGTCACTAAGCTTCTTTAAAATGAAGAAGGGACCTTCCCAATTGCTCTGCAATTTCGGAGCCTTTCCTTTAACTCTTCGGGGATTATATAACCAGACTCTCTGCCCCTCCTGAAAAAGCACTTGCCTAACTCCACGATCGTATCGAGCTTTCATTCGAGAAGATCTCATATTCATCTGCCTCCGTGCGGCGGAATGAATTTCTTCCAATTTTTCCTTCAGACTTCGGACAAAATTTCCAACCAGAGGAGACTCCTCTCCAAGAAGCTTTGAAGGATTCCCCCGCAAAAGATCTGAAGGTAACCTGAGATCTCGAGCGAAATATAATTCCGCAGGGGTAACTCCAGTCGTCTCATGTTTCGCAGATCTATACGCCAGGAGGAACATTGGGATCCATCGATCCCAATCTTTTTGATTTTCAGAGACATATTTCGCCAGATAGTTGGTTATGGTTTGATGCTGGCGTTCCACTTGCCCATCCGACTGTGGGTGTAAAGCAGTAGTCCTAGTTTTCCTTATGTCAAGCAGTCTCATCAACTCTGCGAAAAGTTTCGACTCAAAATTCTTTCCTTGGTCGGTATGAACCTCTAAAGGTACTCCGTGTCTGGAAACAAACTGGCTCACAAAAATCTCCGCTACCGTTCTTGCTCTCATATTCTTTAAGGGAAAAGCCTCTACCCATTTCGTGAAACAATCCACTATGACGAGAAGAAATCTGTTTCCGGATTTCGTTACCGGAAGAGGGCCTAAAATGTCCATCTGAACCCTTTCTAACGGAGTTCCTACGTTATAAACTTGTAGAGGAGATTTTCCCTTCCCCGAGGGACCTTTCCTGGCGACACAGACTTTGCAAGTCTTGCACCAATCCTCCACGTCCTGCTTACAAGTGGCCCAAAAATAACGTCTCCGAATCTTCTCCAGAGTTTTATTTACTCCAAAATGTCCTCCCGATGGAGAGTCATGCATTTCCTCTAAAATTCCTCTGACAAGTCTCCGAGGAACAATGAGCTGGAGAAAACTGGACTTTAGGTTTGGAGCTTCCCACTTTCTATAAAGTATTCCTTTCTTTAGAACTATAGCATCCCAATATGCCCAATAAACTTGAGCGGAAACGTCCTCCGCAGCAATCTCAGCGCGAGGTGGGCGAACTCCAGCTTCCTTTCCACGGAGTATGATCGAAATGCTCGGATCTACTCTCTGTTCCTCTCGCCACTCTTTCAAATTTTCCGCCTCTAATACGATGCGAGCGACTCCCTTTTCCGGAGTTTCAAAACTCCTTCTTTCCACTTTGGCACAATACTCACAGCCAAATGACTCGCATGTCCGTCTTGATAATCCGTCAGCATTCTTGTGAGAAAGTCCTTTCCTGTAAGTAACAACAAACTGATATTGCTGGAGTCTCTTCAGCCAACGAGCCAACTGCCCATCTAAATCTTTAAAGGACATAAGCCATCGTAAAGAAACGTGATCCGTACGGATCAAAAACTCTCGTCCCAAAAGATAATGGTGAAAGAATTTGATTGAATCCACAATCGCTAAAAGTTCTCGCCGAGTTACGCAATAATTTCGCTCGGCTTTATTAAGAACGCGACTAAAATATGCAATGACTTTCTCCTCCCCTTCCTGCTTTTGTGATAAAACCGCGCCAATTCCAATATTGGAGGCATCAGTGTCAAGGATGAACTCGCCCTTCCCCTTCGGAAAAGAAAGCACAGGAGGAGAGGACAATACCCGCTTTAACTCATTAAAAGAATTCTGATGTATCTCGTTCCAGATAAACTTAACCTGATTTCCCGTTAATTCGTAAAGGGGTTTAGCAATCGAAGAAAATCCTTTAATAAATTTACGATAGTACGAACAAAATCCGAGAAAACTTCGTAACAAAGTTCTCGGGTGAGGAATCGGCCATCTCTCTACGGCAGCAACTTTTTCGGGGTCTGTAGAAATACCCTCTGGCGAAATCACATGGCCCAAATACTTTACTTTCCTTCCAAACAAAACACATTTTTTAGGATTTATCTTTAAATTCGCTTCCTGCAACCGTAAAAATACTTTTCCCAGATTTTCTAACATCTCGGCAAAACTCTTTCCAAAAATTATTATATCATCTAAATAGACTAAGCAAATTTTAAATAGCAAATCTTGCAACACTTTTTCCATAAGACGCTCAAAGGTTGCAGGGGCGTTACACAAACCAAAAGGCATCACCGTAAACTGCCAGAGCCCTCTACCGAATGAGAAGGCCGTTTTCTCTCTATCTTCGGAACGAATTTTATCTGCCAATACCCACTTTTCAGATCTAAAGTACAAAACCAAATGTTACCTGATAGCTGATCGAATATGTCGTCAATTCTGGGGAGGGGATGTGAATCTTTTACCGTTATTGCGTTCACCATACGAAAATCCACACAAAATCTAATTGTTCCATCTTTCTTCTTTACTAATACCACAGGAGAAACCCAAGGGCTTTTCGATTCCTCAATAACTCCACAAGCTTTCATCTCCTCCATAATTTTTTCCACCTCCCCTCTCATTTGAAAAGGAATTCGTCGAGGTACCTGCTTTATGGGGAGAGAGTCTTTCACATTTATAACATGTTGAACGACATCACAGTTTCCCGCAACAATATTTTCGGAAAATACATTTTGAAATTTTACAAGAAATTCGGCAAAAAGTTCTTTCTCAGTTAAATTAAGATTCTGAGAATTATTCTCGAAGAGCTCCTTCAAGGAAACAGGGACTTTATTTGAAACATCCTCTATTCGAGCTAATTGCTACGCGTTCACCACACACACACTCTCACTACACCCGCGAACGCGCCGCGCTTCCCCGTCACCGGGAATAATGAAACTCTCTGTTATAAAAAGAAACGGATTTATTGCTCTTGTTACAACGAAACACGTCTGTTCGCTTCGAGACCCAGAGCGTAAATCTGACGACCGGCTGTTATAAACAACCGTCGTCAAGCAAGTCGTCGTCCGGTCGCGATGTTCTTCTGCCGCCCAGGCGTCTAACGGGCGATACGGCACGAGCGTAATGAGCGCACAGCACGGGCGTAACAATATAAAGTGCCTGATAGTAAAATCTCAAGCGTGTCAATTAAACACTCAATACCTCCGCCGTCCATCCCGACTCACATTCCAACAGGTTATGGGCCCAGGCGCGGCATAGAACGTGAGTGAAATAAAACGAAAGGAGACAAGGCGAGGGATGTCACATTCGACGAGACGGCCCCCGACAAAGGAAAGAAATCAACTGAGAGAGAGTTCGAAGAGCCAAACGATCGGAAAGGCCCGAGGTACCGAGATCACTACCGTGAGGAGAAAAAGCCAACGGCAACGGAGAGCGAGGGAGACCCCGACGACAGATGGGCCGAAATAGAACGTAGCCCCGTCGAGGACCCACCGAAGAGAGGACCCGGGCGACCGAGAATCGTACGCCTCGGAAGTCGAGGACGGCCCAAGAAACAGTATCACCCACACAAACCACGAACCAACAATGAGAGCGAGGAAGAAAGCGATCCATCGGTTCGTAGTGAAGAAAATGATAAGAAGGGCCACCCGAGCACCGAAAGGCGGCGAGAGAGAAAAAGCAAGAGACGTTGGGACGCGCAGCGAGGCAAGCACGGAAGACTCGGAAGACTACGTTTTTGATGACGAAACGAACGACGACGGCGCAGCTCAAATGTGCAACATTGCCGAGGAGATCACATGCGCAACTGATATTGACGTTGAAGCGGCCATGAACGGCCCAGACGCTGAGGAATGGTGAAAAGCTATCACGGAAGAGATACAATCGCACTTGGAACACGACACATGGAAGATGGCAAGGAGACCCATCGACCAAAATGTCATCGGATCGAAGACGGTCCTAAAGAATAAACACAGAGCGGACGGATCGCTGGGACGACGGAAGGCAAGAATCGTTGCGAAAGGATTTACCCAACGCCCAGGATTCGACTTCACCGAAACATTCGCCCCGGTGGCCCGGCTGGAATCGGTGAGACTAGCAATGTCGCTAGCCGCTAAATTGAACATGAAAGTCTTCCAAATAGACATAACGACAGCATACTTACATGGCACAATAGAGGAAGAGCTCTACATGGAACCGCTGGAAAGGTTAGAAGAAGCCTTGCACGACATCATCAAGAGGAACAAAGACCTCAAGGATAAGGCGAAAAAAATGCTAAAAGCATTGAAAGCTGGAGATCGGGTATGCCGTCTGCTGAAGGCAATATACGGACTTCGACAATCAGGAAGACGCTGGCATAAGAAATTGAAAAGGAAACTGAAGGACCTGGGACTAAATCCCACAAATGCGGACCCCTGCGTATTCTCATCAAGAAGAGGGAAGAATCTAATGATCCTTCTCGCTTTACGTAGACGACATACTACTTGTGTCAAATAATGAATCCTGGGTCGAAGAAATCAAACGAGGATTGAAGAACGAACTGAAGATCAAGGACTTAGGCCTCGCCCACTACTGTCTGGGGATCGAAATTAGCCAAGGAAAAGGAAAAGTCACTCTATCACAGAAACGATACATCAGCGAACTTCTACGGAAGTACGGAATGGACGAGTGCAATGGACTGACCACCCCGTCCACCCCAGACTTGAAGAAGATGCAAGCGAAGCAAGAAGGAGAAGATCGAGAGAAAGCTAGACGATACAGGGAGTTAGTAGGCTCCCTACTATATCTTGCCGTAGCCACCCGGCCCGACATAGCGCACACCGTCTGCAGTCTTAGCGCAGTATAACGACAAGTCAAACAACCAACACTGGGGAGCAGGCTAAACGGGTGTTAAGATATCTGCGACACACAATTAATTACTCTTTAGTTTTCAGCGGGCCCACTAACGGCAATTTGACTGGTTTTGTGGACGCAGACTGGGGGAATTATCCAGGTGACCGGCGGTCGTATACAGGCTACGCCTTCCTTATGAGCGGAGCGGTCATCAGTTGGAAATCGCAGAAACAACGGACGCCAGCGCTATTTTCAACCGAGGCCGAATATATGGCCTTGACTGAGGCCGCAAAGGAGGCGATGTTTCTGCGTGGATTCCTGCGAGAACTAGGATTCAGCCAGGAAGCGAGCACAACCCTTTGCTGCGACAACCGCGGAGCCAAAATGCTGGCGGAGGACCAGGCGTTTCACCCAAGGACGAAACACATAGACATTAGACACCACTATATCAGAGACGTGATAGAACAGGGGAACATTAGTTTAGTACACGTGCCGACCGAACAAATGTACGCGGACGTATTAACGAAGCCACTATCAACATCTAAGCATTATGAATGTATCAGTAAGCTGGGCCTAAAAGAATAAACATTTTACGTCCGGTTTGAGGGGGGGTGTTGGTAGTATTGGTAGTGTTGGTAGTGTGCAAACCTACGTATTATGTACACTCCATGGTCAGCTAAGACCTGCCCGTGACTCGCACGCATGTAAGTTCCGACGAGCAAGACTAAATATATAAAGTGCCTGATAGTAAAATCTCAAGCGTGTCAATTAAAAACTCAATACCTCCACCGTCCATCCCGACTCACATTCCAACAGTTATCAAACATGGATCAGTTCGAGCAAACAGAACGTGATCTATTGGAACTGTCCGACCAAGTAGCTATCGTGGGTGAATTTTTCACATGGGCGCTGCAATGCGCGGAATTCGTCGAGCAGCTCGAGACACGCTGTAGTGCCAAACGTTCGCGGCTCTCGATCGGAAAGAGGCAATCGTTGGTTGCCAGAATCGCGCGACTCGAGGGTGCAAAAACGCGATTGAAAAGACAATTTATTCGTAGCGGTGGCGATCATGCGAACGCCGGTAACAGTGGCGACACGCGCGCGACAGAACTCGTATGGCGAGAAATCGATGTCGTGTTCGAAACGCGGATAATGACCGGCGCGGTAATTAATACGGACCATATAGAACCGCGACAGTTTCTGGAAGACGCCTGCAGCGTAGTGTGCAGGCGAGTGCGAGACATTTTAAAAACACATAATTGTGTTAAAGTGAACACCGCGTTCAACGGGGAGTTTGTGGCGGGTGATAAACGTGCCAATAAGAGTCTGTGTACAAATAACAAAGGACTCTGTCGTACATCGCACTTGCGCGAGTGGTACGAGCGGCACGTTATCGAGCCCACATTAGCGTCCCTCGGGGAGTTCCAGGAACGCGACAGTGGGTGGGCGTTGACGCGAATCCTCAATTTGACGGTGAACGTCAACAGATACAATCCTTTGCGCGCGGGATGTCACGTCAATTTACCGCAAAAAATTAAAACGAAGAATGCGGTGATCAATGTGCGATCAATGGACAACGCGTGTTTTGCGTGGTCAGTGGTGGCTGCTCTACATCCAGCCGAAAGACATTCAGAACGAGAATCCTCGTACCCTCATTACGCGACAGTATTAAATATACAAGACATTGAGTTTCCAATGACTTTAAAACAGATTAAAAAGTTCGAACGACTCAACGACGTGTCGATCAACGTGTACGCCATCGAGGGAGAGAAGACGCCGAACGTTCTCCCGATACGACTCACCGACCGCACGAGTGACAAACACATAAATCTATTGTACGTGCAGGACCCGCGAGACGACAACGTGGGACATTTTTCGTGGATAAAAAATCTATCGTGTCTCGTTAGCTCGCAAATTAATAAGCATGGACACACAAAGTACATTTGTGATCGGTAAGTGTCTATACTTCTTTTAATAATATATAGAATATATTATATTTAGTGTATTAAAAAAAAATTACAATAATTATGTTTCTTTTTGCAGATGTCTCCACTACTTTAATTCGAGCGACAAGTTGCAGTCTCACACGACAGACTGCCGTGAGGTAAACGACTGCGCTATCAGACTGCCGAGCGAGGACAACAAGTGGCTGAACTTCAAAAACCACAGCAGGAAAAAGCGATTTTCCTTCGTGGTGTATGCCGATCTGGAGTGCGTGCTGAAGAAGACACAACCGGACACGGAACACGCGTCATACGCATATCAACATCATCGGGTCTGTAATATAGGATACTACGTACAGTGCTCGTACGATGAAACGTTATCGGCGTATCGATTTCGTCGCGATAATGACTGCGTCGCGTGGTTCGTCGAGGAACTCAACGGATTGGCGCATCGCGTAAAGAACATCTTGTCCGACATTGTATGCATGATAGACCTAACGCGAGACGAGTGGGAGACATTTCACAGCGCGACGCTGTGTCACATTTGCGAAAAACCGTTCGCGCCGGATGAAAATCGTGTACGCGATCATTGCCACCTGACCGGGCGTTATAGAGGTCCAGCACATTCGACGTGCAATCTGAATTATAAGGATTCTCACTTTATTGCAGTCATTTTTCACAATTTATCGGGCTATGACGCACACTTTATTATCAAGGAGATAGCTGCCGCGTTCGAAGGCAAGATCGATAGTAATCTATAACAAAGGAAAAGTACATCTCATTCACGAAGCA